>JAJLTL010000074.1:0-57346 GCA_030568135.1 Vanderwaltozyma yarrowii
ATCTATTAATATATTTGGACAGTTCAACTCAATTATTCATTAATTAGTTTCATCTTCTTATCAGAATTCAATCATTTCATGGTACTTTTCAAATCATTCAATTTTAATATAGACAGAAATAATCAATTCTTTTTCCTTTTAAAAATCTAAAAGGCAAAGATCAACATCCTAACAATTCTGATCATAATGCGCTACCTCTTGTCTCTTGAATGTTTCTCTAACCTCACTTTCAAACTACTACCATACCTCTCCATCCACTCCATTTATATATTTCAAATCTCACTTTTCTATTTTTCCTATTTTTTCATTTTCTGAAAATTTTTCCCTTTTTTCATATCTCAGGGTAACACGAAACTGATCTTCCCAAAAAACAAAATTTAAAGAATCTTTAAAAACAAAATGAAGATCAATTGTATGTTTATGTTGTTGTGTTATTGATAACAATTTGGTATAAAGGAACACCACTTTTGCTATATTCAATGGCTAATCAGTCTGTGCTTTTATTATTAAAAGTCATCAGTAATGAAAATAAAACGTGTATCAGTTCATTCAGAGATGGCGTGAATCTAATTAAACATGAAATGCAAACTGCATTACATGTCAAAGATTCAATTTCTTCATTAGTTAGCTCATATCACAAAATAAATCAAGACTTTATATCTACTATATAATGTAATAAAAGTATGCTGTCGAATCAAAATATTATTTGGTTATTTAATCAAAAGAATATTGATTATTCCTCTAATATACATTATTGTCCTATAAATATGTGGGAATTAGAGGTAAAAATGACTGAAGGACTTTTGATTTAAAATATATTAAAAATAATAGTTATCAAATAGAAGAAGAACTAAGAGTTCATGTTGGCTAAAAAGATCACTCTAAAATAATATTAATTAAATTATCAAAATTAAAACTGAAATCACAATTTTCTTAAAATTACTAAATACCATCGAATTGTGCTTGACTAACTTAATTTTGTTTTGAAGTATGTGCATACAAACAAATCCATAGTTCCTGATCTTTTCTAAATACGTGGCTAAATAAGTTCAAATTTTATATTAAAAATACTTTCGATAAACAAGGATTGCCGACAATTGGCATTAAATCTGGTAGTGTAGAATGTCATTAACATTTTGGAACAGCAGTTCCCAACTTTGTTAAACAATTATAACTTTGAAAAGTTGGTCGATAACTGTTTATTAAGGTTTAAAAATTAATTTAACTGTCCCCAATAAATATTTCTTATTATTAAATACAGATTCTACCTTACTGGGAACAACGCGATTTCTGATGGGTGATATCTTCAGATATACTATCAGTAGAAATATTATAGTTCAGAAAAGTCCATTAGTCTATGACAAAGTAGAATTTTCTAAAGCTAGAAGGTATAAAATCATATTAAATTTCTACATGAAAAGTTAAAATTATATAGTTATTTTTTTCACATAAGTGGCATATATAGGTTTTCCAAAATCACAGTACCAACATTATCTAGAGTAATTCTAAGTGATAATCATGTCACTTTTTTGATGTTAAACATAATTTTGCATTTTTCCACTTTAGACAACTACATTTTTCTGTTCCTCCAACATACTGTTTGTTACAGTTTTTATAGCTACGACAACTGCCGCTAAACATATATGCACATATATACCCGGCAGGGTTTCCTCTTTTCTCAATTATTGATGAAGAACTAAGAGAAATATAAGCATCGCTGATGTACTTATTAATATCTTCTTGAATTTCTAAATCTAAATCCACAATCTCATCATCTTGTGCTTGAAGTTTAGCAGCCTCTAATGATATCAGTGATTCAGACTCAAAGTCAGCTAAAGAAACATTTGAAAAAGCAATTACACTTCCATTTTTATCGATAAAATATAACCCACTATCAGTGACATATGGAACCATAGTAAAAAATATTGTGACCACTTCACTGACGGTAACATCCTTATAAAAATGAAAGCCATCTGTAATTTCTTCAACCTGTTCGGAACTTAGTTCAGTAACTTTGGCATTTGCAAATTCTGTTATATTGCTAAAAGCTGATACAATAGAAGCTGTAGATATCATTAATAAGAGTAGTAAGTGTATGAGTTTATCAAAATATACTAATACCATTATAAACCCAACTATTTATTTCCTAACCTAAGAATAGAGAGTTTCGTCACCTTTTTGAATTTTTCCTGAAAATGCAAAAAAATATATTTTGGTTTGCTTTTAAATATGGTAAGGGTTATAGGTATTTGAGTTATATATAAATGAGATGCCATTATAAACCTTGGCTGTAACAAAAACGTGCATAATTTTTACACAAAAAAGCCTAATTAAAGATATAGAAGTGAAAAAAGTATATAACGTGTATATCATTCATCAATACAGTAGAAGTATTCATATATTTATTTGGAATAAAAACTTATGATATAACTGTCTTTTTGATTTTATTAGATAAGTTCTTATTTCTGCATTTTTAATTTTCACGTTTTATACCTTAATCCCCTTGCAATAAGCTCTTTATATAAAATATGCCACTTTTATTACCTGAATTATGAGTACGAAGCCATCAGGGGGTATTTATTAACTAAATAATATCGGTATATCTAAAAATAATAATTAACTATGTTAAAAGTATGTGTGTTAGATGGGGGAGTAGATATAGTTTTACCTTAAATTAGCATAGTAAAACAGTGTTGTTATTAAAAGCACTGCTAGATTGGGAAAACCCTGTAAAAATAATCCAAATATCAATTAACATTGTACCCTTGGTACTTCTTTTGCAGTCTAGTATTATTCATTGTTGTCATTATCTTTAAATAGTTTGTTTTTTTGATTGTTTTGTGTTAAGTTCAGTTCTAGATTTGCATGTTGTGCTGGTTGGAGAAATCGTAATTATCACACTAGTTATTTAATCTAGTAATTAAGTCATTTATAATTTAAGCTAAGAACCTTGAAAAAACTTCAAAGGAAGGAAGTTTAATTTTGAATTATTTCAGTGCTTGTGATATAATTAAATATTAGTTTAATAACAAGATATTATGAATATCTTAGATAATTGATCGAAGTTGATATCTGGATTGAAAAAGTTCAGAAATCAAAATAAAATATATTATTAAGAAGATGGAGTAATATATAAAAATATGACAATAATAGTTAGAGATATAATAGTTAATTATCAAACCAAACTAATCATTTATCTAACCTAAATAGTTGTATTACTATAAAGTGTTTCTTATATCTGTAAGTCAAAATATTTAGCCACTGCTGTGTCTCAACCCCCTGCCCTATGGAGTGCGAATCCTTTTTAATAATATAAATAAAGGTATATTTAGTATTAAAATACAGAAGAAATAGATGTTTAACTGTGAAAAACGAATAAGATATATCTTATATATCTAGATTATATTGCTTATTGCATAATACTTTTAAACAAAACAGATATTGATATTAATACTATCGTTTTGGAGAACATAATTGCCAACAATACCATCTAAGTATCCAGAATAAACGCTATTCTGACTGAAAGGCTAATGATTTACTTACTCTAATATAGAATATCCGTCTTACAACTGTTTAAAAAGAATTTGATTATGAAAACATGTCCTATTGTACTGCTGAGTTCTCACTAACTTCGGACTAGTTATTCAAATGTTAATATACATCTAATATTTTAAAACACAACTTGTAAGAATATTGATGTATACCTATATTTTATATACTATTCCCCAAAAAAGTGGTCAATGTTGCACATTATCAAGATAATTACCATTTTTTGTATTTCTACTTATATGTGTTTTATCACATTTTTTAAAAATAATCATACGGATCTCCCTGATATAATCAATATTATTCATTGGAAAGTTTAATAACCCTGTAGATCAACTCTTCTTTTAATAAATATATTTTTCAACAAATTTAATTCTCTTAGAGAAGTTCTTAACCAATGAAGTCTTACTAATACTGCGTAACAAATTTTCAACTTAAATTGGTTTCCTTTTCAGTTGCATCCTTTAAAATGAGGTTGCTTTTTATCTTCTAATGATCGGATGGAATTGTTTGAGGCCAGTATCTCGAGATCACTATTCATAGAAGTCATTCCCTCAGAATAGTCTCCTCTTTTATTTAATGTATCCACAGAACCAGAACAAATAGCATTTGTCTTGTTTATATTCAATGATAACAGGGATGATTTTAAAATTTCTCAGAGATGTTATTTCTTATAACAAACAAGCATGGTTATATGAAGTGTTTCATCATTTTCAGTAATTAAAGATACAGGTAACAATATTATATATTCCAAATAAGTAATATTGTATATCACAAGAGTTAAATTTGCAGTGAGAGAAAAAAGAATCAAGAATAGAAGACAGAGTAATCTAAAATCAGTTATCGGTTACCAAATAAATTTCTTTCTATGCTTAATTGATTTCAAACAGTTTAAAATAAAAATGAAAGAAAAGAAAAAAAATGGTTGTGTAATGAATGTTCCTTAAATTAACTACCTACTTTCTTTCTTAGAAGTTACTAACATGACATGACATGTCAAATCATGCATATTCACCACAAACCCACACAGTTTTAAAAAAAGAATGCCTATAATTTATCATTCACCAATTAATTAGACTAAAATTCCAATATTAATAAAAATTCATTTAATATTCGAATCGAATTACGCAACTAATAACAGAATCATTCTTCTTCCTCCCGTAACAGTGTTAACTCTAAATCCGAGAATCTATTAATAACTAACAGAGAGGTACAAGCAGTTGCAATCCTTGAAGTTCTTGTAGCAATAACAGTACTTTCAGTAGTAGTGGGAGTAGCCGTCGACAAAATAGTTACGGTATTGATATCCTGTTTTCTATTTTTCTATTTCCTCTTTCTACGCATTTTTGTTACCGGAATGAAAACTTTTTATCGTGAAATTTTGTCATCTGACAGATCTTAAAGAAGTAAAAACGTTAATTCGCTGGCAAATTTGTAGTTCGAAAAAAGTTTAATTCGAAATGCAAAATAGAAGAAGGTGAATGAAAAAAAAAAAAAAAAACGTAGATTAAATAGGTTCACCTTATGATATAAAAAGTAGGTACGATTTAACTGAATTTATAAGCTAGTGAAAAAAGTTTAAACCTCTTAATATATTTTTGTTTCCATGTTTCTTAATCTATCGAAACGAAATATTTCAAGCAATTTTAATTGTATTCCAATACTAGAGTTCTCTACATGAAATATTATTAGAATCTGATTTTGCTTTTTTATTTATTTGGTTTTGACATATTTCTTTAATTTAGTTTCCTTTTTGCATTTTTTAATTGTACCTCTTTAAGCAACACACATACTGAATTAGCTAGTTTAAAAGATGATAGTTAATGGATCGTTACTGAAAAATAAAATAACTGTAATATCAACTTTTGTCTTCATATTAATCTCCACATTAGTATGGATTTTTTATATCCATGAGGAAGAACCATTAATGTACTTCCCTGGATTTGAATATGAAGAAGAAGTTGTTGAATTAGCACCTCCTGATAATGGTTTACAAATATCATATGTTTCACGTCATTTTGGTACTACAATTGATTTTAAATATTTAGAAAAACATTTACCATTAGAAAATGTAACATTTTTTGGTAATTCTGATGATTATAGTAAAAATGGTATTTCACCAGAAGAAGCACAAGAAATTTGTGATAAAGGTGGTATTATATTCGTTTCAGATTGTTTATCAGATGGTTGGAATTTTATTAAAGATGAAAATTTAAATTGTAAAAATGTTATATTTATTGTAACAAATAGATTTGATACATGTATTGGTAGAGGAGCTTTATCACATTTTTATAAAACTTTTAATCATTCATTAAATAGAGATGATGGATTTGAAGCATCACTTATTGTAAATAATCCATTTGAAATTGAATATATGAAAAGTAAAGGTATTGAAATTAGAAAAGAATATCCATTAATACGTCCTTTTGGTTATACTGATCTCGAATCATCTGCTATTTTACAAGATGATGTTGATAAAGGATGTATAATAACTGGAAGAGTGAAACAAGATAGTCATTTATTAAAAGATTTGGTTAAAAAGAATTTAAATATTGAGTGTAAACTTTTGGGAAGAACATACGGTGGTGCTAAGACATTAAGTCAATATAATTCAATTGTTGTTCATATCCCTTATCAAGTTTCAGTAATGAAAATGTGGGAAAACCTTGCATATGGTGTTTTAATGGCAATTCCTTCACCAACTTTTTTCACAAAAATTTGTGATGAGAATGTTTGTGAAGAAACTTTAGATGTATTTAAATCAAAAGAAGTAATTGGAGAAAAGTGGTATGAATATGTTGATTTTTATCTTCCAGGTTGGGAAAAATGTTTTGTTCAATTCAATAGTTGGGAAGAATTAGGAGATATTTTAACAAAGAGAGATTATTTAAGAAATATTAACTACTGTAGAAATAAAATGGAAGATCTTAGGGAATTGACCTTAAAACAATGGAAAGATTTTTTCATTGAAATTGAAAACCCCCCTGTAATAGAGGAATCCCCTTTGATCGAGGAATCCCTTTTAATCGAAGAATCCCCTTTAAATGAAGAATCTTCTCCAATTGAGGAATGAATATAGCATTTTTAACTGGATTGACGTGGAGTATGTTTTTAGACAAAAAAAACTACGAAGACTTTACTAAAAGAAATTTAATAATAATAGCAGTAGTAGTAATAGTAATAAAATACTGAATCCTGTGAATATGTTCTTATCCTTTAATTCTGAGATAAAATTCTATTCTGAAAATAGTACCTATTTATTAAAGGCTGGGTTTCTTATTTTTTGAATAATTCATGTTTAAAATATTGATAATTGTGTACAGTATAAAAAATTTTTATACAGAAAAACAAACGCAGGAAGAATGGAAAAAATTATATAGCATGTAATTAATTAACTAACAAAACTAAGTGTATAATATAGCATAATTAATTGTTCGGAAATCACATATACATTTCAATAGTCTCTTTGTCAGTGGTATTCATTCAAGGTGGTTATATATTTTTTTAATGTTTTTAATGCAGCCAATAAATATGTCGGAAATATTAAAAGTAAAATTAGCATAAACATTCCTAAAAGGCTTTGGTAAGTCTCAGAAGCAAAGAAAATGAGGAATCATCATATTCATGTCAACTGTTAAAGACGGTTAAAGACGGTGGCTTAGAATAAGCTCTCTACAAGTCTTTCAAACAAATATGAAAGAAAAAAATAGTGAATAAGCACCCCATCTCTCCGTTCTGACCATCTCTACTCCACCTATGTCTTGTTTCAAAATATTTTCCTAGAAATTTTAGTTGATGGATTTCACTACAAAATAGGTGAATAAAATTTGAAAAAGACGTTTTTTTCTACTTTTCTTCGATTTTTTTTTCTTTTAAACCGTTTCGAGAAATTTTTAAAAAAGAACATGTGTCCCAATTAGGTAAAAAGTGCTTATCACACGATAATTATTAAAAATTAAAATGGGTTCGAAGAAAAAAATTCTTGATATTTTAAGATGTAAATTTTGACTTTAACTTTAAACAAAAGTATTTGATTTTTTGAGTCGCTGTTGTAAATAATTCTCCCCTAGAGAGTTTCATTATTATAGGCTCATCTTAGTAGTATTAGAAGAGGAAATAATACGTAAGTTCTTCACCTCCTTCTTTCTACTCTTAGTATAATATTTTTTTTTTTTTTTTTTACAAAAACAACACCCGATACAATTTTCTCTTACTTGCACTTGCACTTGCACTTGCACTTTCGCTTTCGCTTAAAGTTAAATCCCCATTGACTATCCCATCCCATCCCATCCCATCCCTTCCCTTCCCTTCCCTTCCCTTCCCTAACTGATCAACCACAACTCGTCGTCGTTCCTCTCCCTGTCTCCCTGGAAAGCAAACAAGTAAGCACACAAGCTAGGCTGGCACACTCTCCCTCCCTACCTGCCTGCCTGCCTCCGCGGTACGGTACGGTACTCTCGTTTCACTATTTATTTTCACTTCGCTTCACTTCACTTCACTTTTCGCTTTTGACAGTTTATCTCCCACTGCGACCACCACCACCAACCGTCTCGCTTAATGAGTCCTGGCCGTCTTGTGTCAAACTGTCAAAAACTGTCAAAGCAGCTCAGCTCAGCTGCTCCAAACCGAAATATCCAATATCCAGTATACTGAAAAAAAAACAGTTCGTAATGCATCCATCTGCTGGAAACAGAAGGGAATGGGAAGGGAAAAACAAAAAACAAATATATTCACAGGCGTATCTTCAACAGAATATCACTGACCATTGCACATTTTGAACAATTTGGCAATATAACGGTTACTTCGTTATCAGGAGATTTTATTTATATTTTATATATAAAGGTTGTAAATTCTTGGTATTATTCATTCTTCTATATTCTCATACTCACTTTATATCATATTATATATTATATTATATTTCATATAATATAATATAATATAATATAATATAATATAATCATTCCAACTCAACCACCCCCCCCCCCCCCACACAATGTCATATGAAAATATTGTAAACACTACTATTACAAATAGTAGTGAAACTCTATTACAATCAATTACACAAATGTCCTACTGGAAAATTTTTTTCACTTTTATTTCACTAGTACTAGTCTACGATCAAGTATCGTACCAAATTAAAAAAGGCTCCATTTCAGGTCCAGCTTTTAAATTTTATCCAATTATTGGTCCATTCTTAGAATCACTAGATCCAAAATTTGAAGAATATAAAGCAAAATGGGACTCTGGTGATCTTTCATGTGTATCAATCTTTCACAAATTCGTTATCATTGCATCATCAAGAGACTTAGCTAGAAAAATTTTACAAGCACCAAAATACGTTAAACCTTGTGTCGTTGACGTAGCTGTAAAAATTTTAAGACCTTGTAACTGGGTCTTTTTAGATGGTAAGGAACATATCGATTACAGAAAATCATTGAATGGTCTATTTACAAAAACTGCTTTAGCACAATATTTACCTTCACAAGAAAAATTAATGGATAAATATATTGAAAAATTTATTGCTTATTCAAAAGATAACAATTACGAACCACAAGTCTTTTTCCATGAAATGAGAGAAATTTTATGCGCTTTATCATTACAATCTTTCTGTGGTGATTATATCACTGAAGATCAAATTAGAAGTATTGCCGATGATTACTATTTAGTTACCGCTGCATTGGAATTAGTAAATTTCCCAATTATTATCCCTTTTACAAAAACATGGTATGGTAAAAGAACTGCTGATGCTGCAATGAAAATTTTCGAATCTTGTGCACAAATGTCAAAAGATCATATTGCTAAAGGTGGTAAACCAATTTGTGTAATGGATGCCTGGTGTAAATTAATGTACGATGCTAAAAATAAAAATGATTCAGAATCAAGATTATATCATAGAGAATTTACAAATAAAGAAATTTCTGAAGCTATTTTCACATTCTTATTCGCTTCACAAGATGCTTCTTCATCATTAGCTTGTTGGATTTTCCAAATTATGGCTGATCGTCCAGATGTTTTACAAAAAATTAGAGAAGAACAATTAAAAGTACGTAACAATGATATGAACACAGAATTAACTATTGATTTAATTGAAGAAATGACTTATACAAATATGGTAGTAAAAGAAACTTTACGTTATAGACCACCTGTCTTAATGGTTCCATACGTTGTCAAAAATAAATTCCCTGTTACTCCAAATTACACCGCTCCAAAAGGTTCAATGTTAATTCCAACTTTATACCCTGCTTTACATGATCCAGAAGTTTATGAAAATCCTGATGAATTTATTCCAGAAAGATGGGTTGAAGGTTCTGTTGCTTCAGAAAATAAAAAAAATTGGTTGGTTTTCGGTTGTGGTCCACATGTTTGTTTAGGTCAAACTTACGTATTGATTACATTCGCTGCATTAATTGGTAAATTCGCATTATTAACTGATTTTAAACATACTGTTACTCCATTAAGTGAAAAAATTAAAGTTTTCGCAACTATTTTCCCAAAGGATGACTTATTATTAACTTTTAAGAGAAGAGATCCAATTACTGGTGAAATTACTGAATAAATTTAATTTTATTTTATTTTACAATTAAAAATAACTAAATTTTTCAATTTTATTAGCTCCACATCTAATTTTATACACTTTTTTATATTAACTTTATAACATATAACATATTTATTATTCCTATTCAATCATCTTTTATCTAAAATTACAAATTAAAAATTTTAAGTGTCTTTTCTTCATTCATTCATACAACAAGCAAACAAGTAAGTAATTCACAAGATATTATATATAATTAAATATTAAAAAATCAGACTGACGTGCAAAATCATAGTGAGAGTTTTTCTTCATCAATAATTAAATCTCGAAGAAACTTGAAAAGTAGCTCAAGGAATTGTCATCATGAAAAAATAAATAAAAAAAAATTTACGTTGTTTTTAATGATTAAGAATATTATTATTATAACAAATTGTAGGAGGGAAAAAACTGAATATATTTGAACTCAAACATATTAAAGAAAAAATAATATTCTATCACAGAATAATATAATTTATAAAAGTTTTTTGTATCAATAAAAAAACAAATAACAATATTCATTGTTTAAAACAGAAATATCAGTACCACGCCCTGTCACAGGCATAATATCATCAAAGTTTCTCGATAAACAAGTGAGAAACGCAGTTGACCGTCGTGATAAGTGGAAGTCATCATAAACTGTATATTAAACAATGAATAATTATTATTATTAATTATTCAAAAAAAAAAAAACTTTTATAATTATGATTCATTTTTTCTAAAAGGAATTTTCACAATTAGTTAAAAGTAGTTTTAATAAAAGAAAAAAAATAAAATCAACTTTAAATTTTGTATAAGAATCAGACATGTTCATTTATCAACATTTAAAATTCAGACATATGCTTGTCTTAAAATTAAACAGTTTCATCCTTTTTTATTATACAAAATTTAAAATTGATTTCATTTCATCATTTTTATTAAACATATCAACTCGAAGAGTTTATAAAAAAAAATATTGCAATATTCATATAAATGTTTTATTTGGGTACAGCTATATCAACTGATATATTAGTCAAAAAAAAATTACTGTCGATTTTCTTACTTTCATACAATTTATATTCCTACAACAATTATTGAGAAATTAAACTCAATAAAAGAATAAAAAAAATCAGAAAGGCATGAATGGTTATTAAATAGTTGTGTCTTCACATGTTGATCAGACTCGTCATCTATAAGGAATCATCACTTAAATTATAGTTCCTTCCAATCTAATATAATTTTTTATTAATCTACCATTATGAAATAATAAAAAAAGAGAGGAATAGGAAACCAAAATGGGAATAAAAATAAAATAATAAAAGTAAAAAAATCAATCCAAAATAAAACATCTATAGAATAATCAATAGAGATTAATAACTGAAATAAAATAATAAATCAATGATTTGAATCAGTAGCGTAGGTTTTCTAGGCCTACTTAAAGCGTTGTCACTCATTTTGCTAAAATTTAATTTTATTAAAATTATCAGTGCCCAGTGCTGTGACTCCTCATATTCATCATTGGTTTAAATAGTTATTAATTACATTCAATTTTTTTCTTTTAAATAAAGAAATAGAAAAAGATGGAAATAGTTAAAAAAATTACTATTTTGTTAAAATATTTCCTCGAGTAAAAAAAACATAGGATAGTTATCATCATATTTTTTTTCTTTCAATAAATAAAGAGAAAAAATTAATGGATATAGGTAATAAACATAATTAAGAAAAGAAAGAGAAAAAATAAATTAGACTAATTTCTTTTTTTTATGAAAAAATCAGAAATAGTGCAAAAACGTATCAACATATACTCGTTCAGCCAGTAATTCCAGCTTTTGTTTTTGTTATAATCATCATATAAATAATAATAATAAAAAAAATATTAATCTAATTTTAAAATTTTCTCTTCCCCGACTCCAATTATATATAAAAACAAATACATCATTTTTTAATTCTTTAAATACATAAAAAAATTAAAACATGAGGAGGTAAATACAAAAAATGGAGAACAAAACAAGTCACAGAAATACAACTGTATCTCAGTTCAACTCATAAAAAATCAAAAAGAATGGTACTAATACGTTTTGAATTGCCCTCAGTGCATAATAGCATGATCAGTTTTCTAATCATTAAAGTCAGAAACTCTAGTTTGTATGTTTTTATCATGGTCATCAACGGAATTCAAAACGATATTCGCCAACTATAACTTATTTCGTCCCCATTGCCAAATGATACAGGTATCACCCACAATGTATATAACTTCCTTGTTACTTATATATGGAATAGAACTAACTTTAACTATAAATTAACTTCCATTATATAAACAAAATAAATGGAAAGAGAGAAAGAAAATTTTTACAGATACCGAAACTTAGCCGCCTTTATATACTTTTCCTCGCCCGCTGCCAAAATGAAAATTTGCAAAACGAAGAAAATATTTTCCAATTGCGTTAGGGCATTTTTGTAACACCAACAGGTAATAAAGATATTGAACTAGTTTTACTTATACAGTATAATGCAGATTTGTAACATGCAATACGATACCTTATAATTAAGTAGTTGTATGGTGGGTAAGCTCTGCCTTAACTTGAATGGTATCTTTTCAAGAATCAAGTGCAACTGACATGATTTGTGTGTGATGGAATAGCTATTTCTATTAACTATTAGTTTGTAAATGTTCAATGACGATTAGTTAATATGTGTTTCTCGTATTGTTATATAAAGATTGTTATGAATCCTTCTTAATGATTCTTGAGATTATAAGAAAAGATATCTTGTGTTTGGTGTTAGAGAAATATATATCTAAGTATATAGAAGACGCTATTCGTGATAAGTCAAGATAGTGTGTCATATAATAATACACTGATAATGTCTAGTATGGTATATATGTAGCATATGTATAGGTGTATGTTTATGTTCTATGTTCTTGGATGTGTGGATTTTTTGATTTTTGTTTTTACATGAAAAATATTTTTTTTTTTCATATTGGCACTGCTGTTCTTTGATCTGGTTCCTGTTTATTCGAAAATCGTAAATCGATCAAGTATTAACTACTGTTACGATGTAAGAGTATTTTGTATTTGTAAACACATACACCTACATGTCTGTTTTGTATCCCATCTGTTATCAAATGTACTTGTTACAATATATATTTTACAATATCTTGTTTCTTTGACTTATGTTATGTGTTTTATATGTTGTTTTTTTGTAACCATCATCAGTATAGATTGTTCAGTTCTCGTAGAAGGACCGTATAATTAGATGGCTTCATCAACAGTTACTAATCATATTACTACAGGTCTATCTCCCGGTGAGAGTAACTTAGTAGATGAGCCAACGGTTGTTGATGATCGAACGGTAATGCAGAAGGATGGAAATGGTGTAGTTCAACAGCATTCGCTATCCTGTGACAAATTTATTCAAGTAATAATATTGTTAGTTACTATATTTATTGCATATTCAAATACAAGTATAGATATGGTTATTAATGATAGAAATGATAAATTTCAATACTTTGCTTTGATCTCGATATTATTCATTACTGGGATATTCACTACGTATAATAAAAAAGATTTGAAATTTGATTTCATATATATGTTATATTTACCATTCATGATATCATTGTTATTCAATGATTCGTTGTTGTTCGTGAACTTAACTTTAATCTTAAATACATTAAATTGTACCACTTTGATTAAAATACCATTACAAATCTTTTTATTATACACTACAAATAAAAACAATGGAAATTTAGAATTACATTTAATAAGAGATACTGGAGCAATAATAGTTAATACGTTCTTCGCAAATGTATTAGCTTCTATTGGTCATTTGAAAAGTTTAGATATAATTGATTCTAATGTATTCAGTTTACTGTTAACAAATATAATGTATCTATCCTATTTCGATAATAGAAGCCTTAATTTAATTTCATTCCAAGTATTACAAAAAATGCTATTATCATTTTTTATAGTCATTGGTTTGAACTATCTAATATCAAAATTATTTTCAAATAAAACCAATGGGGAAAATGGGAATAAAAAATACCAGTATTTAAGATCAATTTTATTGTTTACAAATATTTTAATAACGTTACCATTCATTATTAAAAAATTATTAATAATTGAAAATCAAGATCCATTAAATTGGTTAATTGATTATATCTTTCAATCAAAAGATCGTCAGCTCATTCTATTAACTTGGTTAATCGCATTATTTGTGTTAATACCAAATGTAATTATATTCAAATCAAATATTTCGTTAAATACTTCTAGAAAAGTATGGCATTTCCTAATAATATTGTTATTAGTGTATCCATTTAAATTAGATACCCGATTTATCAAAATTTCCTTATCTGGTACCATTGTACTCTTTTTAATTGTCGAATATATCAGATATTTACAATTAGAACCTATTGGTAAACAATTGGATATACATCTAAGATCATTTGCCGACTATCGTGATGATAATGGACCAATAATTATTTCATACATTTATTTAATCATCGGTGTATCGACACCATTATTATTAGCTGAATCACCAGTTGGTTTAATCAGTTTAGGTATAGGTGATTCTTTAGCATCTATTGTAGGTGGTAAATGGGGTAGACTTAGATGGCCAGGTACATCAAAGACCATTGAAGGTACAATTGCGTTTATTGCGGGTACGACAATAGTATGTTGTTTCTTAAAAGCATATCTCGGATATTTTACAAACATCACTGTAATGAATCTGTTCAACATATGTACCATTAGTGGAATACTAGAAGGAAATAGTGTATTAAACGATAATATTCTAATACCTGCATTTATGCTAATATCAGAAACGATTTTTACAGATAAATAACCAAGAAACAAAAAAGAAAACACTAATATCCCACGGCTCTCTGCCTTTTTAATAAAATTTATATATTTTATATTTATGACGAATTTTAATGTAATATAGAAATCAATTGCTTTTTCATCACTACGTGAATCTCTCCACTTCATGATCTACTCTTTATATCAAAATTATAGGACAAATATCTAACTCAATAGCATACATATATTAATAGAATATGTAAAAAAAAAATTTAAAAAAAAAGAATTACTCCGATACGGGGAGTCGAACCCCGGTCTCCACGGTGAAAGCGTGATGTGATAGCCGTTACACTATATCGGAATAGTAATTTATATTTTTGATGAAGAAATTCGAGAATGGCATTCTAAGTACCACATCATCCTTTTTCTGTTTAAAATTTCTAAAAGGATTAAGGCTATTCTCAAAAGATGAATATTTTAACTTAACCAGAGAGAATATCTTGAATAGAAAAATTAAGAGATTTATATTTGAATGTTATATTTAAGGGGAAGAATGGTGGATATATTACACTATTATTCATTTCAAATTATAGATATATAGAGTGATAGATAAGTAGGTAATATGGATTATTTCAAGAAAGCTATCTGGGGACCGGACCCAAAGGACCAGCATCGTAAAATAAAATCGATATTAAGGAAAAATAATAGAAATATTGATAAATCATTAACAGAGTTGACTTTATTACAAAATAAAACGAAGCAATTGATTAAGAAAGCAGCAAAGAAAAATGATGTGAAAACAGTGAAAATATATGCTAAAGAACTATATCAAATAAATAAACAGTACAATAGGATGTACACTTCAAAAGCACAATTAGAATCTGTTGGAATGAAGATTGAAGAAGCTTTTAAGATGGATATGTTATCCAATCAAATGAGACAAAGTGCGGGGTTAATGATGGAAGTGAATCAGTTGGTAAGGCTACCACAATTGCAAAATACTATGATTGAATTAGAAAAGGAATTGATGAAATCAGGGTTGATAAGTGAAATGATTGATGATACGATGGAAAATGTAGAGGAAATGGATGAAGAAATGGATGAAGAAGTTGATAAAGAGGTAAATAAAATTGTTGAACAATATACGAATGAAAAATTCGAAAAAGTTAATGAAACTCCAACTCAACCAATCGCTCAAGTACCCATTACCAAAGAAGAAGAAGTTGCAGATGATCAAATTGATGAAGAAGCTGACAACATGATAAATGAAATGAGAGAAAGATTAAAAGCTTTACAGAATTAAGAAATATATCACAATGTATAATAGGCAAGATATATAGTAATGTTATATGTAGATATTATTATTATTCAATATTCATTTACGAAAAACGATATTCTTTACTTCAAAAATATTCTACTAGAGTTTGGGAAATTCCTGAATAAAGGTTTGTTGTATTGTATCTATCATTGGGGTATATGCTTCTATATAGAAATATATATGTATATGTGTGTATGTAGGTCCATATATCTAGTGACTAGTTTCTATTCTAAACTAAGTATGCATATTCATCATCATTTATTGTTTTATATCTCACCCATGGGAATGATTGGTAATTTAAATCAGGTTCTTCGATCTTCAAATATTCCACTTTTAATCCACTACATGTCGAATATGGGACTTCAAACTTCATTGATAATAGCTGTTGTCCACTTCTAGATATATTAGTATCATTATTATCTCCGTTATGTGTTTGCTCGTATAATTCTTCTAGTTTTGGGCCTTCTCTTAGAGGTGGTGGATTCATTGATGTCTTTAATTCCTCTTGTGCTCTATCGTATTCTTCTTGATTAAATAACGAAAATTCAGCAACCATTCCTTTTTGAGTTTCCCCACTACCTCCCTTCATTGATCCAACTTCCCAAATTAAGAAATCATCAGATATGTTGAATAATACCTGTCCTAGATCACTCTTAAATCTTGCAGGCTTGGATAGATCGATTTTATAATCTTGAAATAACTTTAATAATGGAATCCTTAAGGTCAAAACAGACGTGGAATTTTGCTTTTTAAAGTATGTTTCTATGCTAATATGTATTTGAATTTTAAATTTTTTCAATTTAGGTTTTATTTCCATTGAAGTTAGTTTAATTACTGGAGGATCTCTTACATGACGTTTTAACTCGTATTGACATAATATAAATTCACCATCAGGTGGAATAAATTCAATTTCTTTACTGAGAACCCCTTCTGTCTTTTTATCTTTTTCTTCTTTGTCTTCTTTTTCTTCTTTTTCTTCTTTTTCTTCCTTATCATCTTCATTTTGTATTGATTTTAGTGAAACACATTGATGAAATTTAGATTGAGCAATAAATTGTTCATCATTTTGTATTAGTTTATTTAATGCAATTTTTAATGTTGGCATCCCTGATAAATAGGATTTACATTTTATTTGACCATGAATTAAGTTTTTCCTGATCGATCCACTATTAAAATCCATTAAATATTGAACATGCTCTATAACATCCAAAAAAAATTCATTTTTAGTATAATAAATACCTTTAGTTCTCCATGATACAGGCATAATTGTAGTTTTAGCAATATAACTGTTAATATAAGTTTCATCCTCATTTTCATCATCAATATCATAAGCAGTTTTTTTAGTCGATTGTTTCTTAGTAGATGATTTATTCATCTTCAAAAGATTTGATAGATCTGATTTACTTGTAGGTATGTATGAGGATACTGATTTCGGTGTCTTCGTTGTATTATCATCATCACTATCATTTTCTGTATCTATTTGTACTGGTGTATTAACTTTTACCCTAATATAATCACGAATAATACTTGAATCTGTCATTTGAACAATACCAAAATCTAAACTTTCTTCAATTAATTCCATTACCAATAGTATGTTATCTAATATTAAATTTTTGCTTAAAAAATCTTCATTGAAATAATTTTTAAGTAAGTAATAAAACTGGTCTAAATAAAACAGTACCATCATTAAATTTATATATTTCTCATCAAATCTATGAATCACTGAAATAAACCATAGAGAGTCCCTCTTGATGTATAGATAATGCCAATTTAATACAGTGATGATAGGGGGTGAATTGACGCTGTATGATTCTTTGAAAATTTCTAATATCCTGTCTAGATTTCGTACAGATTTAACATTTTTCGATATTAATGGTTCAAAATTTTCATCTAATATATAGAAACATGATGACATTTTTCAGTATAATATGCAGCTCCTTTAAATTCTCTTCAATTTTAGCCTACTACTGAAACGATAACCTTTCCTTGTGCTTCTTTGCTCATACAAACATAATGTTTTAGGTTAAACCTTTTTGAAGTTTAATAGTAACTTCTCTTAATTTTTCATTTTTTTCCTCTCATACTAAACTTTCAAGGTAAAAAAGAAAATGATAACTTGTAGTGAAAATAAAAAGGGAGAGAAAGAGAAGGACAGTTGTTACTTCAAGTTTAGAGTCGCTATAAAAGCTGCAATTTCATAACGCAATACTTAGTCTCCATGTACAATAAGATTATCAAAGTGAATCCAATTGCTTTAACTAAAGCAGAAATAGCGACTAAACTACTCAAATTGCCTCAATGGACGGTAGACAATGGGTCCTTAGTAAGAAAGGAAATTACCTTGAAAGATTTCGAAACAACATGCAGTCTATTCAATCAAATTGCAATGCGGTCCCATTTATGGGGTCATCATCCGACTATCACAATGAATTACAATAAACTAAACGTCAACCTGACGACTCATGACATTAATTCTCAAGTGAGTGATATTGATATGAAATTGGCACAGAGAATAGAAAAATATGTAGAGAAGTATCAAAATCACTAAATGGCTACTCAACAATACATATATGTGTGTGTATGTATTTGTTGTATGTTGTTTTGTGTATTCATATTCCATAAATCTGTATAACCCATCGCCCTTTATCATATCAAACGACGCTAATAATAACATCACAAGCGCTAGTTCTCCTTTTTGGTTTAAAAATTCCAAATTGAAGTTCATATAAAGTTAAAAATATTGCTAAACAAGGAATAATGTAGTTTATTTTTGTAATATATTGTGATTTAGACAAGGTTATTACATTGTAGACTAGACCATATTTATCTTTCATAGTATTCTAGTGACTTTATCTAAGATTATAACAGGGTATCGTGAGAAATTGATTGCATCAAGAAAGAAAGATAATTAACTCAGAACAGGGTGTAAATATAATTAATATATTTATTTTTATTTTTTTAAGAATTGGTTAACTCTATTTTGTATATTATATAAGATCCTACACAATGAGATCCATAAGTTTAATACGTTTCTATTTACTGTCGATACTTTTGGCTTTATCCACATTTGTATCGGGTAATAAAGAAAAGCTAGATGAAAATTCATATAGAGTATGTTATGGTATGTACTCTAAAGATGATTACAGTGGTAAAGTCGACCCATTTATCTCATTCAATGTTAAAGAAATCAGTCAATTGACAGAATCAGATCCAGGTTTAGTTGTAGCTATTTTCGATTTCCAGGATTTTATACATTTAGGTGTAGAATTACCTGATGGTGAACATTACTATATCTGTGATGAATATGCAATTGATTCTAAATTATGTAATGAGACTCAAAGAAATGAGTTCATTGTTCAAGATGTAGTTTATGATCCATACAGTAATACCAATAAATCATTATCTCATTCTGTTATGACTTTTTCACAAAATACTGTTGGTTTACATGATACTAAATATCCAATTACTGCAACCGGTTACTACTGTATTGCTGCTTTCACTTATTCTGAAAATACAAAATTCCAAGCAGTTGTTAATTTTAGAAATGCCTATGGTCATTTAGCTGCTGCTGAAATTAATAAATTACCATTATATGGTTTATTATGTATTTGTTACGTTATTGCAATGGCCTTATATTCATTCGCATTCTGGAAACATAAACATGAACTATTACCATTGCAAAAATATTTATTGGGTTTCTTTTTCTTTTTAACCATGGAAGCTATTTTCGTTTGGGCATACTATGATTTGAAGAATGAAAAGGGTAACACAGCAAGTATTACAGTTTACATGGTATTTTTATCCATTTTAACAGCAGGTAAAGTTACTTTCTCCTTTTTCTTATTGTTGATTATTGGTTTAGGTTACGGTATCGTTTTCCCAAAATTAAATAAAACTTTAATGAGACGTTGTCAATATTTTGCCGCTCTTACTTTTGGTTTAACTACTGCTAACTTTATTCAATCCTACTTATCCAATCCAGAAAATCCTTCTCTATTGATTTTAATTACATTTATTCCACTGGGCATTTCCTTCTTTGTTTTCTACTATACCATTTTAAGATCAATGACTAAAACTATGGTCTACTTAAGAGAACAAAGACAAGTTGTTAAGTTGGGTATGTATAAGAAATTAATTCTAATCATTTATGCATCTTTGATATTAGTATTAGTTGGTACTGTTGTTTCATCATTTTTCTTCATTGGTAGTAATACAATCGAAATGATTGAACAACATTGGAGAACAAGATTCTTCTACACTGATTTCTGGCCAACGTTAGTATACTTTGGTGTTTTCGTAACATTGGCTTTCATTTGGAGACCAACGTCAACATCATATATGTTAGCATCCTCTCAACAATTACCAACAGATCCTGAAAATATTGCCGATTTTGACTTAGATGATCTACAATCATTAGGTGAAATAGACGAAGAAGCTCATCCTTCTAATACTGATCCAAATGATTTGGATCTAGATTTCACAGATGATGAAGCTGATAATAATCCACATGTACAAGATAGCATAAATAATGTAGAAGAACATGTTGGAACGGATAAAAAATAAAATTACACGCAACACATGTAAAAATTACAAAAAAGAATGTCTCTATCTGAAAGATCATTTTTTGAGAAAGTGTCACTTTGAAATACATAAGTGGACACGATCATTACTCATTACTTTATAATCAATATGATAAAATACACACATATAAATATATATAATCTTTGGAGTTTAACAATTGTCTTATATAAGTTACTTCATCCTTAATCTTGATTAACAAGAATATGGGAAACTGATATATAATTGTTCAATACATGTATATTTACTATTTACAATTGTTCTAGAATATAGCTACTTTGATTTTGCATATATAAACTATCCCATTGGTATTGGCATGATGAATCTTACATTAATTATGCGGTTACGATCATTAGTTACGTAAAAAAGTGTGCACAAAAATGCTAATAATTACGGGATTATTATTTTTCAAGGTTTCAAGTTAATATGGTTTCGTGGTCTAGTCGGTTATGGCATCTGCTTAACACGCAGAACGTCCCCAGTTCGATCCTGGGCGAAATCATTTAATTTATTTTTTTTTTTTGTACTGTTCACATATATACAGTACAATATAGTTTGTTTGAGTAATAGATCAATATTTATGGCCAGGTTATTACTTATACGTTTAATAGAAACTGTCATTCCTTAAGAATAAAATTTAATTATTAGATTATGTATTTTTTTTTAGAAATTTATTTAATGTTTTATAGATGAAAAGTACTTTGTATAACTAAAATCACATTAGTTTAATAAATATCAGAAAAATATTAATTTATATACTAAATTGGAATGATATTTTTTATTAGCTAAGAACCTCACTGTAAAGCCAAACCAACCAAATCACGAAGGTACCTGAGCCAACAAACATTAAAGTGATACAAAATGGTTGTATCATAACTGCACACATATCATTAATGACACCAAAAAGCGCAAAAATCATAGCTAGTGATTCTAACAACTTTCTAATATTTTCATGTCTTCCAGCAGATATATGAACGCTTTCTTTATAATCATCTATTTGGTTTTCCAACCAATTGGCTAAAGTTACTATAGTTGCTTTTATTTCTTCTGGAGTCATATTTCCATCCAATGACTTTGCTTCAAATGTGTTACTATGAGAAGTGTGTAATATTCTGTAAATACCTTTATTAATCGTTTTAATGTTCGATTCTAATGATTGAGAAGAAGTCGGATCCCCTCTATTAACCATTTTTGCTTTCAACTTATATAAATGAGATAAAGCCATGTTCATATGTGGATTGTACTTAATTTTTTCACTTATTTTTCGTAGATCATTAGTAATGCTATTGACATCATATACATACTGTTGAAACTTTTCTGGATTAACTCCACCAAATTCATAAAGCATCGTTAATTGTCTCTCATAAGCATCAATTAATAATTGTGTACTATTAGACATAGTATTGGAAAATAAGATGGCGTGTGTCATTGAAACCACAAAGGATACAGTGATTAACAGATTAAATATGTAAAATTTCATGTTGATATAGTAATTATGGTATTTTGTTGACGAAATAATCTATATACGTTGACGATAGAAGAAAGTGACTTATAATTGGAAACCTTCATTTTCAATATATTCTCCTACTTACCTATATTTATATATATTTACTGTTTTTTTAGTACACTCAAGTATTGCAAGTATAATGTACTACAGTTCTTTATTTACAATCTGATCTTCTTTTAGCAGAATTGTGACAGTGACACTTACTCTTTTCTCTTAATGATGGTTTTAAGAAAGCCCTGAACGTTTTTAAGTTCAAACTTTTCGCAGATTTTTCATACTGGAAAAAAAAGCGGAAAAATGAAAAAAAAAAAAAATCTTGTCAAGTATATAAATAAAGCCGTGAAAAATTTTAGTGGTTTTCTGCTTTCATTATTGTTTTTTTATTCAAAGTATGGTCAAATGAGATGTATTTAGTATACCTAAGGTGCACAGTTCTGCTATTCTACAGCTTGAAGTTGTCAGATGTTGAAAAAATATGTATCTGTAACTTCAGTTGAAGTGGTACAGTTTAGTCTAAAATTTTTAAACTGTATTATTTACAGATAATATCTTAATTCTTTTTTGTTTATTTATTATTAAACCGATTAAAAGATGTTTATGATGAGAATACGTCCTTTGTGACAATGCTATAAACCCAGCTCTTCGATTATAATTTATTATAAAGGGAGAAGAAAATTTGTCAAACGCTCTGATACATTTTTTTAGTTATTTATTTATTTATTTAATTATTTAGGCTAACTTTGGTTCCTTACAATCATTTCTTGAGAAGAGAAGAGAAGAGTAGAGTACAACAATATTAATTCATTTTATTATTTACATGGATGCGTTTGTATATGAATATGTATATCTATCTATTTACTTATTTTTTGGATGCAGTTGCTTTGAATAAAGCTATATCGTTATCTTGCATGATATAATTCTTACCAACACGTTTTATCAAACCTTTTGATTTCAAATAAGATTCGTTGATCGTATCACCTGGAGATTCCTGCAGATCTTTGAAACTCAAGATTTCTACATTCAAAAACGTTCTCTGTAAATCTGTATGAATTACACCAGCAGCTTCTTGTGCAGTACAAGTATCTCTTATTAACCATTCTCTAATTTCTTTTGGACCACAAGTATAGTAACTTATCAAATGTAATAAATTTTTCAATGATTTTATTATCTGTGGGACAGCAGATTCAATTTTTGTAGAATCTAATGATATATCAGTATTTGATTCATTTATTATTGTTTGACAATAATCATGGAAACCTTTTATATTATTATTTTCATTTTTAAAAACATTATATTGTGTTTCCAAATGTCCACTAAATGGTAATAGGTTATCACCTGGAGAGTTTTCCACAATCCATTTTTGAACATCATTTAACACTTCAATTTTTGTTGAATCGAATTGTGAAACGATATAGTCAATTGGGTTTATATTAACTAATATCAATGTTGGTTTTGCAGTTAAGAAATTATATTGATTTAAAATATTAATTTCATCATTTGTCCAATTTTTTTTAAAATGAATAATTTTTTTACCATCATATAAATGATCTTGTAATAGATTCAATAAATCCAATTCTCTTTTCATTAATTGTTGTTCATCACTTTTCAAAATTGATTTATTTTTAAATTTTTTATTTATTCTTTCTAAACCATTTTCTAAAAATTCTAAATCTTTTAAAATTAATTCATCATTAACTAATACTAAATCTCTTATTGGATCTACAGTTTTCTCAAGATGTATAATTTCATCATCGTGGAAACCTCTTACTACATGTAATATAGAATCCACATTTCTGATATCATTTAAGAATTTATTACCTAACCCTTGACCATTCGATGCGCCTCTAGTTAAACCTGCAATATCAAATAAAGTTAAATTTGAATTTATGAAACGTTCACTATTATATTTTTTTTGCAAAAAAGGTAAATATTCATTTGGTAATTGAATTTTATAATCTAATGGATTTATTGTTGCAAAAGGATAATTTGCTGGATTACCTAATTTTGAATTTGTAATTGCTTGAAATAATGTTGATTTACCAATATTTGCTAAACCAACAATACCACTTTTCAAATTACTAGTCTGTCTACCCAGCATACTCACAACACAATACACACACAATACACACGAACTATACTATATATCTTTATCATTAACAATCTATCTAAAAAGTATATATATATATATACATACTATACATATTGTTTTTTTTTTCTTTTCACTGAATCGAATCGGGGTTTATTATTATTATTATTTATTATATATGTATTTCATGGGAAGAGTCCCATACACGTGATCAATTTAAGATTCACGTAATGAATTATAATGTTCACCTAACAGATACGAATACTTGTAATAAACAAGATTCAATACAGGTAAACGATCGTCCTGTTCGTTTATCATATGGAAATCGACTTTATCATTATTTACTAGTAAAATTTTTATTGTCACATTTAATGATTTTGATAAAGCTAATAGTTCTAATTCACCACCCCATTTTGAGGTTGATTCCATCTCTAATATATACTCATCGATATTTTTCAAATTTCCTGTGACTTCATCGAACATGAAAGGGATGAAATCATTTTCGTTTTGTTTAATGTATTTACAAGATAATTTTCTTAATTTATCAACTGAATCGTTATCTCCCTTGCGATCATCATCATTCAACAGTTTTTTGTATTGTAATTGATCTAATATCGATGCAAACAGACAATTCCCATCGGGTTTAATATCGAATTGTAATAACTGTTGAGAGTCACAGTACTCGTCAACTAAATTTTTCTCCAATAATTGTAAATTCGGTTGAGTTTCTGCTTCTTTTAGTGCTTTTTCTTTAATTTCTTGTATTTCCTTTTCTCTCTTGGCTATTTTCTCCCTTTGTCTATTTCTCTTTTTGTGTTGTGGAGTTGGGGTAGCCGCTACTACTACTGCTTCTTTTTCTTCTTCTTTTTTGTCTTCTTTACCCTCATCGATGGATAGTTGTTGGAGTAGCATTTCTGGTGTAATTTCATCTTGTATAGAATCGTCTGTGATATTATTGAATGTGTTTCTTTCATTCAACTGTTTTGTATCCAATTCAGTTTGCAGATCATTACAGTTTTGTAAAATTGTTTTCCTATTTGATTTTTTAATATTTCCTTTCATGGAATTTATCTTATTAGATAAATCCTTCTGTTCCTTTTGTTGTCTTTTAATCAAATCATCATAAGATTCCGTAACTTCAGACATCTTCCGTTTCGTTCCTACTGTGTTTTTGTTTCTGCTTCTGCTTCTGCTTCTCCCCTAACCCCTGTTTGTTAAAAAGCCATCTATACACATACACATACACATATGTGTATGTGTATATATAACAACTATAAGTGTGTATCAAAACGTCGATGACATGGGAAAAGAAAGAAAAGAAGAAAAAAAAAGAAGAATAGATATGAAATCTTGGGAAAATGACATACACGTGACCTTGGAACTGCGCGATGAGCTAGAAAACCCAACACCGCACGGCGGTGCACGGGAGGAAGAGGAACACAGACCTAAAAGAACAGAAAACAATTACAATTCCAATTCCAATGCCAATTCCCACACCGAACAAACCTCCCGCTCCCCTCCCTGGGGCTAAATAATAGTAACTGGTGTTTTATTATTGGACAGATTTCTGTAACAACGCTACTCCTGCCTTACCTTACCTTACCTTACCTTACCTTACCTTACCTTACCTTACCTTATCTCGTGAAAAACACTTTGAAACTTTAAAATTTGTTCCATTTTTTAGCTAATTTTCTTTTCTCACCCCACCCTTTTTATCCCAGTTAAGAAACGCACGCCAACTCCAACATCGACGACACAATACTTCAATATACTTACTATATACTTACTATAGATAATCCTAAATGATTACCCCAATCTCTTACGATCACATGGTCCTGGTTCCGAGAGGTTCACACTGATACCACCGCACAACAAACAACAAGTAGACACACACAAGCATATATTTTCCATTCATAGTACGGATAATAACAACAACAACAATAATCACAATGATTTATTATTCTTTAGCAGTAATATTTCCTTCTATGTGCTTGTGTCTGGGTGGTGGTATCAATAACAATTCATTGTGCTACTACACCGTATTGTCAGGACACTCATCACCTCTCTACAGCCATCTACTCGTGCCAATAGTAATAATTAAAAGTGGGGGGAGAAAACTAAGTAGCAACTTCGGAGAAGTGTTCCCGGCCGTAAATAACATCAGCACAAGGGGAAAAAGTTTTTTCCCCCAAACAAACAAAATTGTTGCGTGTTGCAACAATTTTGCTTTAGAAAATAGAAAAATAAAAAAAAATGAAAATGAAAACTACAAAATATTAGTGTTTTCCTTTTTCCTCTTTACTTTTCTCAGCGGTAACACACACAAATTGCATATTGCATATTGCAGAAGCGCATCTTCCCCCAATTGTAGTAAAACAAACATAACGCTAACCTAACCGTGCGTGTGTGTGCGTTTTTCTCTCTTTTGTATGGTAATTTTCTATTGCTATAATTTATTGTTATTTTTCTTTATTGCAAATATATATATAAAAGATTGGGGTAAAATTGGAGATCATTTATTGTTTATTGTTTATTTATTTGTTGGTTGTTGGGTTGAAAGGGTAGTTTGATATTTACGGAAGGTGGGATAAAAGGTTTATGGCTAAATTTGCTTTTTAAAGAAAGAAAAGGAAAAACCCAAAGAGAACGAGAGATCAGATCTTCCAGACCAGACCAGATAATATAGGAATCAAGTTATCTTCTTCTTCTTCTTCTTCTTTTTTTGTGTTTTTGTGTTTTTGAGATAATTCACGATCGATATAAAAATAGAGGTAAAGGAACAAGGGGAAAAGGAAAATCGTCTCTTACTTATGATGTCGACGACAAAGAGATCTATCGATAGTGATGATAATCTTATAATACATTCAAATGGCGATAGTGATGGTGGTGGTGGTGGTGGTTTGAATTCACCACAGAAGAAAAAGAAAAAGTTGAAAAAGGCAAGTAGAGCCTGTGATCAGTGTAGGAAAAGAAAAATTAAATGTGATTATAATGCAATTATTACTATTTGCACAAATTGTGATAAAAATGGTGAAAAATGTACTTTCCAAAGAATTCAATTGAAAAGAGGTCCATCAAAAGGTTATAATAAACCACAATATTCTTCAAATAGTAATAATAATAATAATAATAATACCACTACAACACCAAATAACTCAAACAATATAACAACTGGATCAAATCATTCTGTTCTATTACCACCAATAACACAATATTTCCCTATTATAACAGATAATAATAACAATGTAACAACAACAACAACAACGAATAATGAACTTAATAATACAAATGCTAGTACAACTAGTAATAATAATAATAATAATAATATAATAACATCAAATGATCAACCTTTTTGGAAAGTGCCGTATCATGATTTTACCACTTTACAACATAGAAATTCAATTGATTCAAATTTTTCAAATAATAATATTAACAATCAAGATTCAAATAATATGATTATAAATGATTTATCTTCAAGTGATAATGAAAGTACTACAAATAATAATAGAATTATTAACAGAAGTAGATCTTCTTCAATTCCACCTTTTTTAAGAAATAAATCTGTTTCAACTTCAAATAGTATAAATTATTCACCAAATTTATTACATCAACCATTATATCCATATTCACAATTTTCACAGCTTCATAATAACAATAATAATAATAATATTAATAATAATAACACAAGTATTACAAATACATTAAATAATAATAATTTATTCATTAATACAAATCCAAATAATGTATCAAATACAATTACAAAATCAAGAAGTAATTCATTTTCAATTGTAAGTGATTCAATGTCTCCAATGACAAATAAAAATTTGTTGACAAATACATCAACAACAGTAAATAATAATATTAACCCTAACAATGGCACTAACATTAACACTAATTCAGTTATAACGACAACTTCAATACATTCTTCCACTACTAAAAAAACAAAAAGAAGTAATTCAATTAAATCAACTTCCACAGCAACAAATTCAAAAAGAAAAAATTCAATCGCTTCTTCAAATGCTTCTCCGAAAACATCAAATTCATCAAATAATATTAAAAATTCAAATTCAAATATAAGTAATCAAAATAATAATGCTAATATTGATAATAAAAATAATGACACTAACAATAATAATATTATTAAAAAAGAATCTTCACATTCAATTTCAAATTCAAATTCAAATACTCCCGTTTTAAATGTAATTCAAAATAATTTGGCAATAAATAATTCTACTATTCAATATGGTAATATTTCAGATATTGATTTAATTAATACTTATTATGAATTTATTCATATAAATTTCCCAATAATTCCATTGAATAAAAAAACTTTAACAAATGATATTTTATTAATTAATACACAATTAATAACAAATATTCATGAATTAAATAATTATATTACTAAATGGTTTAGAAATTCATTAGAATTATTAGTAAGAATTTCAATTAATAAAAATTTTGATGACTCAAATGCTTTTGATAGTAGATCTAATCGTAATAGTAATATTAACAATATCCATAACAATGATGATGATGTCAATAATGACAATAATAATAATTCGAATAATTCAACAAATAATAATAGCAATACAATTTTTATTAATTCATTGAATCAATGTTTTCAAAAAATTATTGATATTTATCCAAAATTAAAAGAAATTGAAAATCAAATTGATATTAAAATTAAAATTGTTTATTTAATAAATTTTATTATATTAAATTATATTTTATCATTTTTAGGACATGAAAATTCATTTTTATTATCAATGTCTGTAACAATTTTTAATGATTTTAAATTACATCAAAAATTACTTCAATCATCATTAATTAATTTAGAAAAAAATTATGATATAATTTTTATTAGATTATACATTTTATTAAATTTATTTGATTCATCGCAATCAATATCATTTGGTACACCAAATTTAATTAATTTACCAATTGATGGAATGATTGAAAAATATTTTAATATTTCAACAAATAAAATATATTCAATCGAATTTATTGAAAAATGGTCAATTGATGAAAGTTCCATTAGATTAAATTGTATTTTAAAAAATTTAGAATTAGGTGAATTTTTAACAAATTTATCACACAATAGAATTTATTCAATTAATAATTCAATTTTATTAAATTATATTGAAAAAAATTATGATGATTATGATGATGATAATGAAATAATTTTTATTTCTCAATGGTTTAAAAAATTACTGATTGTTAAAAAAAATTTCATCAATTTCTTATTTAATTCAATTAATTTAACTTCAATTAATAAAATTAATATGAAATTATGTTCAAATTTAACAAATTCTTTATGTTCGTTAATTTCAATAATTTTAGAAATTTTGACATTAACAATGAGATTAAATCCAACAAATTCAATTGATTATAATCATAGACCACCACAACAATTAACAAATGAAGATGAAAAAAGTGATGGAAATAATGGGTTAAATAATGTTGAAATAAATAATACAAGCAAAGATTTTTATAAAAAATTATTAGGATTAAATAATGATAAAAATTTTAATTTATCTGATTTAACAAGAGGTTGTATTTCACCATATTCCATAATTATAACTCATGAAATTTTTAATATAACAGAATTAATTAAACAATTACCAACATCATTAATTAGTATAGTAATGGAAACAACATTATTAAAACAAGATATTAATGATGATGAAAATATTAAACCCCAAGATTTAGTTGTTAGGTTATCTAATTCAATGAATGAAGTTGTACAAATAACAAGTTTATTATCTATGACCAAGCCTTATAAAGGATTTGAAAATAGTTTAAGAAAATTACAAAATAAAGATAATAGTAAAACTAGTAGCACAGTTGTTACTGAGAATAACACTGACAACAACAACAGCAACAGCAACAATAATAATCATATCGATGATTCTAATGAAAACAATAGTAATAATAGTAACCGTAGTAATGATTACAGCGACGGTAAAAAAAATACTAATGAAAATAATGACAATACCAATAATAAAAATAAAAATAAAAATAAAAACAGCAATACTAATAACAGCAATAATAATGACGTTTCACTTTTTAAAAGATTATATTATGAACAATTATTACCAGAAGAGCAAGAAGCTATGAATTTAATTTACAACAGTAATTCCAATATTTTACAAAAGTTTATTGAAACGGCATGGAAATTATTAGATGATTCAGAGCTTGGATGGTTTTAAATTTTTTGAAATTTTATAATAGTAATAAGAATGATTGTAATATGTTAATTCTTCAATTCTTATCATATCATATCGTATCGTATCGTATCAAAATGTATATAGAGATAGAAAGTATGTAGAATGTAAAGAGAAAGAGAAGTTACATTTTTATCAAAGTGAACTTCTCTCTCCAATTTGTAATAATAATAATAATTATAACTATAACAAAATAAAGTTTTATATTAGGATAGGGGAGGGGAGTTGGGGGTGGGGGGGGAGATATCAAATGTTCTAATTTAAGAATTATAGTAAATGATCAAGAAAGCAACAGCCATACTACAAATAAAATGATTAACTCCAGATGCAGACAATACAATGCAATACAGTAAGAGCAAGAGCAAAGCAAGCTTTACTTAACCCGCATTAATTAATTTTGCAACCAACTATGAGATCGCAACAACTTTTCATAACCTAACCACACAGATCCAGTGGTGGGGTGTTGCCATTACTACTAATATACCATAAAATACACACACACACACACACACAGTTGCTCCCTCCCTCCCTCTTCTTACAAAGCAAATAGTCCATAGATGGTTAAACCTTATTCTTGTAGTCTGTACTTGTAGTCTGTAGTTTCACTTACTGACCCTCAGATCAAGATCGAGATCAGCTCACTGTGTGTCAGGCTCCCCCCCCCCCCCCCCCACCGGAGAAGGAAAAATCAACCACAAAACAAAACGCGGTTTACCGCTAAACCAGTCCACCCCACCCCACCACGTAACCCGGTCCGTGTGCTTGCACTTCCAGTTTGCAATTTGATTTTGCTGGTTCGCGTTTTGTGGCTGCCAAATATCTAAACAAAGCATCTTTGGGAACTTGGGAACTTGTAATGGACGGTGGACGGTGGACGGTGGACGGTGGACGATGGTGGTGGTTTCAGGTAGGTAGGATAGGATTACCAGACCAGAGGGTGGGATGGGTTCCTTTGGGAAACTTTGGGATACTCGGAAGTTGTAGGAACTGGACTAGCCAACTTCTTTTAGGGCATGGCATGGCATACCATGCCATCTTTATATTAATCAATTGATCCTCTCTTGGAAAGTTCCCTTTTAGTTAAGGTAATTCTTATTCTTAAGTAATGTTTTGTGTTTTATGCGATTCTTTTGTTGACTCCATTCTATTCTATAAATATATATATATAAATAAAAGGGAACTGTTAACTTCTCGCTCTCTCTCTCTTTTTTGTTATTGTTTTTTTTTTGTATTGTCTTTTGTCTTTATTTTAAAGGATATATAAAAACAATAAACCATACACACACAATTATAAATAACCACCTCTGCCACTACCATTATGTCTACTAAGAAACATACAAAGACTCATTCTAGTTACGCTTTCGAAAGTAATACTAGTAATGTTGCCGCATCACAAATGAGAAATGCTTTAAATAAATTGGCAGATACTTTAGATCCAAACGATTCACGTCGTATTAGATTCGATAATGAATTGGATTCATTTTTTTCTTTATTTAGAAGATATTTAGTTGAAAAATCTTCTTCAAACAATTTATTAGATTGGGAAAAAATTAAATCACCAAATCCAAATGAAGTTGTCGATTATAAATTAATTGAACAACAATCTGAAAATATTTCAAATTTATCAAAATTATCTGTATTGAAATTAAATGGTGGGTTAGGTACTTCAATGGGTTGTGTTGGTCCAAAATCTGTTATTGAAGTAAGAGAAGGTAATACTTTCTTAGATTTATCTGTTAGACAAATTGAATATTTAAATAGACAATATGATAGTGATGTACCATTATTATTAATGAATTCATTCAATACTGATAAAGATACTGAACATCTAATCAAGAAATACTCTTCAAATAGAATCAGAATTAGATCTTTCAATCAATCTAGATTCCCAAGAGTATTTAAAGATTCTTTATTACCTGTACCAAATGATTTCGAAGATTCATTGGACTCTTGGTATCCACCTGGTCATGGTGATTTATTCGAATCTTTGTATGCATCTGGTGAATTAGATGCTTTAATTTCACAAGGTAGAGATTTATTGTTTGTTTCAAATGGTGATAATTTAGGTGCAACAGTTGATTTAAAAATTTTAAATCATATGATTGAAACAAATGCAGAATATATTATGGAATTAACTGATAAGACAAGAGCTGATGTTAAAGGTGGTACTTTGATCTCTTACGATGGTCAAGTACGTTTATTAGAAGTTGCACAAGTTCCAAAAGAACATATTGATGATTTTAAAAATATTAGAAAATTTAAAAATTTTAATACAAATAATTTATGGATTAATTTAAAGGCTGTTAAAAGATTAATTGAATCAAGTGCTTTAGAAATGGAAATCATCCCAAATGCTAAAACTGTTATTAGAAATGGTCATGAAATTAATGTTTTACAATTAGAAACTGCTTGTGGTGCTGCAATTAGATATTTTAATGGTGCTCATGGTGTTGTTGTACCAAGATCAAGATTTTTACCTGTTAAAACTTGCTCAGATTTATTAATGGTGAAATCAGATTTGTTCTATTTAGAACATGGTGCTTTAAAATTAGATCCTACTAGATTTGGTCCAAATCCATTAATTAAATTAGGTTCACATTTTAAAAAAGTATCAAATTTTAATGCAAGAGTTTCACATATTCCAAGATTATTAGAATTGGATCATTTGACTATCACAGGTAACGTATTCTTAGGTAAAAACGTTACACTAAAAGGTACAGTCATTATAGTTTGTTCAGATGGTCAAAAAATTGATATTCCAAATGGTTCCATATTAGAAAATGTAGTTATCACTGGTAACTTACAAATCTTAGAACATTAAGAGAAATAAACAAAAACAATAACAAAAAACCAAACCTAAAAACATATATAATCAACCAATCAATTGATTGATTGGCTATCCTATATAAAAGTATAATAATAAAAAAATAAAACTTATCGATTATAACATCCATCTTTCATCACATCTTGATGTACCTTACATACATATTCATTCATTGTCACCTGCGATATCGTCTATTATGATGAAACACCGCCTTTAATTTTTTGAAAAGAAGGGGAATCAGAAATCAGATAGGGTATATATAATATTCATTATTCACAGATATATACACAAAATATATATATATATATATATATATATGTACATATACATATCTAGATAAACAAGCAAACATATATTATCTACTAGAATAATCATATCAGTACAGCGAAACACAAACATGGAGATTGATGGTAACACGCTTCTATTCATTGTACTTTTTTTATTCTTATTCTTTTCAGGACCAGGTGGTGACGGTGTATCATCACAATATGAATACAATCAATTACAACTTTTGAAACAACAGTTTACAAAAGAATATCAGTATTTCCAAAACATGACATATTCTAAGAATTTCGAGGATATTCAAGGGCTGAAATTAAGTTATCAAGATGTTGTTGATTCTCCTGGGATTAATGCTACATACCCAATAGACAATAAAGATTATGATAAGTGGTTTCAAGATCAAAAATATATGATTCTGCCCGATGATATTATAGATTACGTTAATGCAAACGTTTGGAGTAGATCGAATTCAGACGTGTCGAATATTTTCCCACCAAATATTTCTAGTACATTGCTAGGGGATATTGATCTGATTCATGATACTGTATATGAAAAACTTCCATTACCTGTACCGAATTTTTATGAACCTGCAGAAGATTTCACTTCAAATGAACCACCAGAAGGGGAAACTAATTTGAGCGACGAATATCCATATAATGAACAACAAAATATCACTTTTGATCATGGTGAATTAACTATCGAATTAACACCACTAGATACAGTTAATGATGGTTTACGTTCTTCACCTAAAAAATATTTTAATACACAAAGTGATAAATGGAAGTTACTTAACGTTAAAATTACTTTTAACGATAATATGGAAAATGATAAACGTGTAATTTATTCTAAAGGGATATATGATATTGAAAGAGGGAGATTGCTATCTATCTCCCAAAGTGCTAAATTTCATTCCTTATTTGCATTCCCTCATTATATGAGTATGAGTAGTGAAAATGAAGAACAAATATATAATGATGTTAAATTACTAGTTGACGAATATTGGACACAATCAGCACTACCAGAAAAGTTAACTATGATTGATCTACAAGAATCATATGATGATGCAATAATGAAATGTGAGTTCATGACTTTTCTTCAATTAGAACCATGGAATCAATATACAAAAGATCAAATAACAATGATAGATGAAGAATTAAAATGGCCATTAGGTAGACCAGCAAACTTATCATCCCTACCACCAATTAACATCACATCTGGTATTATCTACTCGCCCGATTGCGGACTTCAATTACAATTCAAAGATACACAAGGTAAACGTTATGAATTACAGGTAAGATCTATTAGATCACACTTGATATTCGGGATGTTTCTTTTTGCCACCCAAATATATTTATTGTTATGCCAAATGCATTATACAAATACTCCATCTAAAATTAACAAGATTTCTTTTTATAGTTTTTCTATGATTAATTTAGTCGATGGATCTTTAGCAACTTTATATTTTATTGCTGCAAGTATCCTTCCAGAATTATACTTGCCTTTGGCATTAAGCTCTTTTGCTTGCTTTATTTTGGCTTCTATCTTTGAAACACGTTATCTGATATCCGTTTTTGCTTCACAAGTTAATGAGCAACAAGTTGGAATAATGACTTTACTTCGTGGTAATATGAGAGAAAATGAACAGAGACCAACAATAATACCTGATGAAGCATCAATCAGCGGATCTTTATACGGACGTTTCTTCTTCTCATTAATTACTTTCACATTTGTCATTTTGAGCTCTACCTCATGGCCTCGTAAATTTAGAATGGTTTTTGAATATGTGGCTATTTTTGTCTTAAATTCCTATTGGGTACCTCAAATATTCAGAAATGCTGTAAAGGGATCCTCTTCTTCAAGAAATCATGGAGGAGATCACTCAACTTTACTACAAAGACAAAATAGGCTTCCTCTATTATGGAGCTTTGTCATTGGTACTACTATTATTAGAGTATTGCCAATTGTGTACGTATTCACATATTCTTCTAATATTTTTAGACACCACAAAGATACAAAGTTTGTAGTAATATTGTGCTTGTGGTTGATATTTCAAGTCGCAGTGTTATACTCTCAAGAAGTATTTGGTTCAAGATGGTTCTTACCACAACATGTAATCCCAGACGGATATTCCTATCATAAATCAGTGTCATTACAAGAGCTTTTGGAACATGGGGCCTCTGAGGATCATTCCGTAGACTGTGCTATCTGCATGTCAGATGTTCTAGTGTATGTAGATGATATACCGGAGACACACAAGGTTGATAAAAACTCGTATATGGTTACCCCATGTAATCATGTCTTCCATACACCCTGTCTGGAAAACTGGATGAGCTATAAGCTGCAATGTCCCGTTTGTAGAGCACCTCTACCACCATTGTAGTTACAGATATATACACAAATGCCCACATACCCATACCCACATATACACATACACATATATAAACCTGCATATTGTCATACAAATAGTAAACATAATAAATAAACAACACCTAATTAAAAGTAATCTATTTAAATATATACCAAATATTATATCTATAATAAAACTAATTGTATGGTTAAGACAAGTCCAGCTTGAATTAAAAAAATTGTATAATTGAGCAATGAAGTACTTACTTATTAATCATTTTTTCCCTTTTTTCTTATTTTTGTTTTTATGTTTACTATTACGTTGAGCGGTTTCTGATTGTTGAATCAGTATTGTACCTTCTCTCACACTCTCATCAGCATCTTTAAATTTCTCTTGTGATTCTAAATAAAACATCAAATCTTGAACTTGTTCCTTTAAATCTTGTTTCTCTTTTTCTAGCAATTCATTCCCTAACTTTAATTTCTTAATATTTTCTTCTGAAAGATCTAAATTTTCTTGAAAGCCAGAAGTTATCAGTTTCTCTTCTTCTAATTCTTTCTTCATCAACTCATTCTGTTTAAGGTGAGTATGCTCTGATTTTTTAAATGTAGCTTTAAGCTTTTCTATTTCATTTTTTAAATTATCAATTGCTGGTGATTGAACGGTATTTTCTCTTAAGTTTTGAAGTTTAAGTTCATAATATTCCCTTTGAGATTCTAATTGGGATACCAAGACCTGAACATACTCTAAATGATACTCTTTATTTCTCATAAAAGTTAAATTATCATCCTTGTTATCATGTGTAGAATTCTGAGTAGATTGATTTGAATGAAGTATATCTGTACCAACCTCTACTAATTTCCCGTCTACTTCATTTTGAACTAAACGATGAACATAGTTATCACCAGCATAATCCCACACTCTTTGAGTATGCATATCCATTGCAAAACAGTGTGATGTTTCTTCATAATGTTGAATCGCGTGTTTAGAATTATACCTACCACAACCGATGTTACCACAAATCAGACATATCCAAAGATTATCACTTGCATCACAGGAACTACAATGGGATGAAGAATGAGCTTGTCTCATTAATGATTCTCTACTCAATTTTAAATTTGTATCTCTACAAACTGGACAGTTAGAATTTTTCCATTTGTCTAAGCATTGACAATGGAACGTATGCTGGCAAGGTATTGTTATTAAACCTGTAGTGTCGTTATCCATTCTTTCTAAACAAACTGGACAAGTTGGTAATTCCACCGTTTCAGGTTTTTTTGAATTTATATTATCTATAATTGTCGTAAATGGATCACTTAATAAATATGGTAGTTCACTTCCCTTATTTTCTTCTACTACTTTTTTGAATAATGTATTCTTAAATACAACTTCTTTTATTGAAATTACATGACATGTTTCCGGATCCATTTTACTAAATCTTTTACCATTGAATTCATCTTTAAAATTTTTTGCATTTAGAGAATCTCTAAATTTTATTAGTACCATAAAATTAAAACCCAACTCATTATTTTTATTCTTTAATATTCTAAAATTCGAAATTTGATTATTAATGATCTCATCACCAATATAAAAATGCAATAATTCATGAACTGTGAAATATGTCGGTACAAATAGTATACAAACCATTGTATCATCACCAGGAATTACAACAGTATTGCTTGTAGTATCTGTATTATCTGCTATGTTTTTCTCAGACTCGTTTCCATCCTCAGAATGTTTGAATAGTCTAATAATACCATGTCCTAAATATTCTGATACTATCAAATCCTTCTCTTTCAATACAAACTTCTTCTTACTGTTAGTATCAGAAATATGTTCCATATTAGTAATACTTTTATTCGACCAAATTTCACTTAATCTCCAATCCCTGACTTTTGTTCCCGTATAAGAGTCTGGATCAGCCTGTTTGACTTGTTCTAATTCAATAACTATATTGTAATATGGCTCCATAGATATTCTTTTAGTTATGAATATATATATATATATTTATAACTGATTGACTGTAATTCTGCGTAACCAGTCCCAGTTTCTTCCTTGTCTTCTTCCTGAGGACCCTTAATAACACTTTCAACTCAACCTAAAAACACCAGCTAATATCCTGTTCCAAGCAAACCAAGACCAAAAAATTAACAGTTCAGATACTGAAACAGTATATTATCCTCAATAGTTGATTTACACCCTTCCATATACCCAAGGGAGCAATATAACTGTCACATTTTGTACCTATTTTGTATATCATTATTCATTTCAAAAAGTCCTAATTGATATTTTGTAAATTTCAACTTCACCACCAATAAGCGGAAGTGGAAAATAACCCACTTCAATGCGAAACTGGAATGAGGATACCTCTTTGATAACGAGATGAGATGAGCTGAGGTGCATAAGAAGGGAGAGATACATGTATTTCAGTGTATATAAGAAGGGTGTTATGTGGATTAAAGTTTTCAGTCGTGATTTGAAGAGTGGAATTAATACAACTTGTCTTGATTTGCTAGGAACAATATAATTTCGTTTCAAGAATATTTTATCATTTAACAGAAAAAACAGTAGCAGGTTTTTTCCCTGTAGGATTTATGACATACTCAATAATCAAGATAACATATAAATAATAATAAGAAAGATTATAAGCTAGTGAATACTGGACTAGGTATGAGTGTGGACGATTCGCTGTATAGTAGTCCTCATGAGACAGCATTGGCTGTGGTGGCCACGGCTATGAAGAAGGCAAGATTAAGAATAGATACTTTGGTAATCAACTCTATTATAGGTGGGGTTCTATTTAGCTCAGGTGGTTTTCTATATATTGGATTCCATGCAGAAAACCCAGATCTGGTACAGAGTAACCCTGGTGTAGCCAATTTTGTTGGTTCTTTTCTCTTTGGTATCGGTTTGTTTTACGTCATTATTATGGGTGTAGACTTATTCAATTCAAACATTTTATTTTTTTCTGTTGGTTTAGCAAGGGGAGCAGTATCTGTATATGACCTTTTGATTTCATGGTTCGTAAGTTGGTTAGGTAATATTGCTGGGAATTTATTTATGGCATACGTTTTACTGTACTTGTCAGGTTCAGGTAGGACTGACCTTTGGAGAGAAGGCTCGAAAAAAATTATTGAACAAAAAGCTTCATTTTCATTTATTCAAACATTTTTAAAAGGTATTGCTGGTAATTTTTATGTTTGTTTAGCAGTATATTTACAATTAATGGCAAAACCTTTACACGTACGGTATCTATTAATGAGTTTACCGATCTTCACATTTGTAGCATTAGGTTACACACATGTTGTGGCTGATATGTCCATTGCTTACATTGGTATACTTAATGGAGCCAATGTATCTGTTGGAAAATATATTTGGAAATTATTAATACCAGCATCTATTGGTAACATCATTGGTGGTTCAGTTTTTGGAATTATCTTACCATTTTACTTACATTTACACGTTGTTGAAACAGATAAGGATAAATTATCTATTCCTGTCTATGAGGCAAGAGATGAACAACCAGAATTAAATACTGATTCTAGAGTTGTACGTATTCTTCCAAAGGATTCAGCTGTTATAAATGAAGATTCTGAGTCTGAGACCGAAAATGACAGTTCACTTGGTTTGGAAGAGAAAATGAGTTCTTCAAATGAAAGTGTTACCCCTTATGTCCCAAAGAAACTTAATAACGATGATAATGATGATGAAGGAATTCCAATAACAAGGAGTTATACTACTAAGTCTAATAAAAGTGCATTCTCATCGTTGTCGAGAAGAAGTAATCATATAAGATCGCCCCCAGGAGCTTTCCCAATTTTAGGTATGGGAGAACCATTGATGAAAGAAAAGACAATTGAAAATGGGACTTACAATCCATTGCCATACGAAGATAAAGATTTAAAGAAGACAGCAACAATCATATCAAGATTCTCAACTAATACCGGAACAGATACTGATAATAGAATAAGTCGGATAAAGACGATGGAATCACTTGAGGCACAAGAGTACAGAAACAATGGACATTACGACATTGATCAAAACAAACCTGGTGCAGTGTTAGAACGAGTTGTAACAAGGCTATCTAGGAAAATTAGTCGGAACGAGCAGAATATGCAGTTACCTAAATCTACACAAGATACATTGCCGCAAAATGATATATATAAAATAAGATCGTATACACCAGGTACCCAGAACAGTCTTGATTCGATATTATCGAATACTCATCAATCAGTTGAAAGTTATTTCACTGATAACTCTATGAATGTAGATTAACTAAATAATAGAGAAAAACACACACATACAGATAACTAAAAACGTTATCTGACGACATATATCATTGACATCCCTCCACATTACCCACAATTAGTTAACTCAGCGATTGAATTCTCCCTGACTACAGTAAGTTCTCGACGGGGGGGATCACATACCACGCATATAAGCATATACATGTATAACTACTGACAATATATAATATTAATTAAGAACAATAAACCATCAAATATAGTTAATAATGTCTCAATATCTTCCATTTTCAACCGTATTACTTCTGGAAAAATGATGTTACCCTGGCCACATTAGTAAGATAGACGCGTAAATAAGTTTACGCGTTTCGAATCTAAAATGGATTGGCATAAAATAAAAACAATCGAATAAATATAAATGGGATGAACAATTTATTTTCGATGAAATCTTGATTGTTTGGTTTGAACTGTAGTGCTAGGAACAAGAGATATTCAATCTAGACAAATAGCGATGCAGAAACAAAATAGGATGAAGTTGAAGTTTCAAAAACCGATCCTTTCCACTGCTGAACATCCAATCTCTATTGATGAGCTTCTATCTCGTTTGAGTAATTTGCATGAAGAACTTTCTAATTTAGTACAGGATGAAGTTGATCTAGAGCAATTAAATGGATACTGTTCTGATTTAATTCAGAGGAAATTGTTGAAACACAAAGACCCTGGTGTCCGAGCCTTTGTTGCATGTTGTCTGAGTGATATTTTAAGATTATACGCTCCTGATGCTCCATATACTGATGTACAACTGACAGAAATATTTAAATTGATTCTATCTCAATTAGATGAATTAGGAGATCCGGAAAATGGGTATTATATACAGCAGACTTACCTGATCACTAGGTTATTGGAATATAGATCTATTGTTTTGATTACAGACCTGCCCAATTCGAATATACTTTTGGAAGACCTTTTTGGTATCTTTTATAATGATTCTAAAATATTTAATCCAAAATTGTTTAAAGTTATTGGTGGAATCTTAGGTGAAGTTATTTCTGAATTTGAAACTGTCCCAATTACTGTATTGAAATTAGTTTTCAATAAATTTTTGACTTATAATCCTCAAAATGCCCCTAAAGGTTTAGGAGTTTCCTCTAATTGCGGTTATGAAATTAGTATTATTCTTTGTGATGTTTATTCGAGCAGAATGAGTAGACATTTCACAAAATATTATTCAGAAGTATTATATGAATTAACTAATGATGAGAATAGAGCCTATGATGATTCAAGAGAAGTTGCCAAAACGTTAGATAAATTACATAAATTACTAATAAGAGTATTCGAAACAGTTCCTGATATAGCATCACCAGTAATGGGGTTTGTCTATCATGAATTGTGTTCAGAAAAGGAGATCCTTAGAATAAAAGCTTCAGAACTGGTTGGCTCATTATTAACAATTGATTCTGAAGTAAATATAGTTTCCAGTTATCAAGATGTTTTCAATGCATGGCTATCCAAAATTGCAGATATTAGTGTAAATGTAAGAATTAAATGGGTCGAGATGATTCCTGATATCTTAACTGCCAGGAATGATATTTCTGAAGAGATTAGCAAATGTTTATCTAAAACGTTTATTGATTCCGATAGTAGAGTACGTAGAGCCTCAGTTCTTATATTTAATGATGTTCTTGTTCAAAATATTTGGAAAAATATTACAAATGTTTCAGTTTATGAATCGCTATTGCGTCTAACAAGAGAGAAAAATAGAGATGTAAGAGAGTTATGTATAACAGTATCAGCAAAATTCTATTCAAAATCATTAAAGAATATTGAAAGATCTTCTAGTAACGCTGAAATATGGAAAATAGTTGATAGCATTCCATCTTTGCTATTTGAATTATATTATATCAATGATTTAAATATAAATGAACAAGTAGATAAAATAGTATTTGAAGATTTATTATCATTAGATGTCGATGATAAGAAAAGAGTAGACGTGCTTCTAACAGTAATATCGAAGTTTAATAAAAAAGCGTTTTCATCATTTTTTGCATTCAACAAGAGACAGTTACAGATTTCATTAGCACTCTCCAAATTTGTTGAATTTTCAGAACAGGTGAATGACAAGAGCACAGATTCTTCTATAATTAATGATATTTCTGTTAAACTTCCTAAAACAATAGATTGGTTGGCCTCAGGTTTAAGTGACCCAATAAAAGCTACTGCTGCTTTGGACGCTATCAAAGAATTAAACGACAGTAGGATATACTATTTAATTAAGACATGTGTCTCCAACGAGGTCGCATTTTTACCATGGAAAAATAGTTTTAAAGAATTAATGAATAAGTTACAAGATTCTTCGTTACTTAGAAAACATAGCATACGTGCAGTATCAACAATTGTTCCAAAAGATATAGCAAAACAGATCAATATTCTTATTTACAGAGCTTCGCCTATTATCTATAATGTATCTAACATAGCTCAGTTATTAGACACTCACAAAGATGCACATTTAGAGTTGAGACGTAAGTTGTTAGATGATATTTCCACGGTAAACCCTGCTTTATTAAAGGGACAAATCAAAACATTAGTAGATGTTATCAAAAATTCAGAAGGGCCAGAATATTCAGATAATAATGTATCACTAGCTGAAGCTTTAAAGACATTGTACAAAATCGGTAAAACGATGAAAGATAATGTTCCTTTTGATGATTCATTCTTTATAACAAAATTAAAGGATTTTGCTATTGAAGGCTCGCCAACAGTTTCTAAATATGCCACAAAATTAATAAGTTTATCTTCAGATGCTTCTGATATTTTAACTGAAGTCAAAACTATGTTATTACCTCTGAATATTATTACTGATAAAAAATTTACTTCTCACGTACTAGTATTGTCTGAAATTTTCAAATATGCTCCTCATGTATTAGATGAAAATTCAACGGATATAGTTAGCTATTTGATTAAGGAAGTATTATTATCTAATCAAGTCATAGGTGATTCTGATGAAGAATCAGAGTGGATAGACGATACAAAGCTCTATACAAATGAATACAATTCCCTAAATGCAAAATTAATATCTCTAAAGTTATTCACTAATAAATTAAGATCTATTGCAGAAGCAGCATCAAAAGACGAATTAACCAAGGCATTTATCAAAAAAACTATGAAGCTTTTCTTCTACTTAATTGCTAGTGGTGGTGAACTTATTTCAGAAAATAAAAAAGAATTTTATCCAACACCAAGTAATTATCAAACTAGATTAAGATGTTGTGCTGGTCTTCAAGTTCTTAAATTGGCACGAATTCCTGTTTTAAATGAATTTATTAAACCTTCCGATATAATTAAATTGATAAATATAGTTGAAGATGAATCTCTACCAGTAAGAAAAATATTCCTTGATCAACTAAAGGACTATATTGCTAACGAATTAATATCTATAAAATTTTTACCCCTAATATTTTTCACTGAATATGAACCTGATACTGAAATTAAAGCAAGTACAAAGATATGGATGAACTTTACATTCAGTAAAGAATCTTTCGGAAAAGGAACTTTCTTTGAGAGGGCACTTCCAAGATTAATTCATGCTATTTCACATCACCCTGATATTATTGAAGGTTTCCATGAAGAAGGTGATTCTTATTTGAATACTCTAACAACGGCCATTGACTATTTGATGTTTTATTTTGATTCAATAGCTACTCAAGAAAATTTTAGTTTATTATACTATCTTTCTGAGAGAATTAAAAATTACCAAGACAAGATACCAGATGATGACGTTGAAGGTGAAGATGATGGTACTGAAAATATCGAAAACAATAATTTTAGGATGTATGTTATTGGTGAATTATCACAAATAATTTTACTTCAATTTAAGGAGAAAAAAGGATGGCAACATTCTGCGTATCCAGGTAAGTTGAATTTACCTGGGGACCTGTTCCTGCCATTTAATACTATAAAGGAAGCACAAGCCTCTTTTAGAACATATATTCCTGAAAAATATACTGAACAACTTCAAAATAATATTAAGACCAAGGTTGGACGTATGGTTCATACATCTCAAACTCAGAGACAAAGAGCACAAAAGAGAATGCTAGCTAATGAATATCAAGGTGTTAAGAAAAGAAAGAAAACGAGCAAACAAACTTCTCATACGCATAATAAAAATGATAGTGATGATTCTGAATCGGATGAATTCAACTCTAATAACGATGATGTTTATAAGCCTTCAGGTGGTTCAAAGAAGATATCTAAAAATGAAATCAGAAAGAAAAATTTCCGAGCCAGGAAAGAAGTTGATTATAAAGATGATGATGACGATGAGTACGAGGAAGAAAAATCACAAAGTTTGATCTAAGACCTGTATTTTTAGGTATTTATTTTAGTGTGTATCTATAGGGTATGAATTTATAATTTATAAATATATCTATGTATATTTATTGCAAATGAAGATATAAAGTTTATTTTTCAAGGTTTAAAAATTTTAATATTTCTTCTTTTGGCTTTGACTCCAAAAGATGTTTTATAAATGCAAATTGTTTTAGTTCATCAGCTGTAAATTCCTTCTCAGGTAGTTGTTTTTCTGCTACCTTGCAAAGCTCTTTAAAATCCCATAATTTTTTGATATTGGAATTATTACCTAAAGTAAAATATATCAATGACGCCAGATCTTTTGCTTGCACCTCTTTTTTCACTTGATCTGCCGGATGTTCTAACGTTGATTCGCCAGAGGCAGTGATCAACTTGTCGATAATATACTCTTGCGACTTAATATCCATATTTCTTTGTACCATCTTTGCTTTAGATATTTTATCGAGGAAATCCAACTTGACGGAGTATTCCTTTAATATTGGTACAGGAGGGAAGTTTCCAGGATTTTTGAAAGCTTCTATTGTTGCTCTAGATGCAGGTGTCTCGATTTCATCTAACGTTATCTGAATGTCACCGGTATTTCTAAATCCTGATGACTGTAGAGGACTTGTGTATCTTTGTTTACGGGCTAATCTTCTTAAAGAGGTATTTTCGACAGCTAATACACTTTCTAATGGTGCATGTAATGGACATTTCCATTTTCTACCTAAGTTTTTTAGAGATGCTCGAGGAACTTCAGGAACACAGTCTAAATGCCAAGGAGTTTCACAGTAATCACACTTAATTATAATTCTTGATTCAGTTTCATAATTGTCCCAAGTTCCCATCTTAGTCATACCGCATTTGTAGCATATTAAAAATTCTCCTGTTTCTTGATCAATGTGGTTCTCTGGGCAATAGGAATCCAATCTAGTAATACTTTGTCCGTATGGAGTTCCAAATATTTGCTTCTCTGATAAACTTTCTTTATCTTTTTCGTCTTGGTATTGATCTCTAGGGCCAGTTTTCACATTTTGGAATGTATCTCTAATACTATGTGGCAATTTAAATTGTAGTGAATTTGTTGACTCCAGTTGAAAGAGAAGTTTTCCAAATAGTTTGTGCTTGGGAGATATCTCCTGAAGAAAAGTTTTTTCTGCTTTCTTCACCGAAGTATTTGTAGGATATTTTAATTTAAATATACATTGTGGACATGACCAGTCACCTTCTGGTAAATGATCAGGATCTAGTGTTGGATTTAGACATAGAAAATGGAAAGAACGAGGGCATGTATCACAACAAAGAAAAGACCCAGACTGCAGACATGTTGAACAAAAATCGTCATTATCGATTTCTGGCTCATTTGCTTTTAAAGAGGATGGTACACTTGTGTTTTCATCTTCTATCTTCGAAAGAGTACTTTGTCCATATAGTTTACTTTTCGATTCTTTCAAAGCTGAATCTTTAACTTTATTCATTATATGTGGATGTGGATGATTATTTTGATTTTGATTTACACTAACTTGTCCGTTGAAACTTGAATAATATCTATAAAAACTGTTTGCTCTTTCAGATTTGTACTTATCATTTGGATTTATTATATTTCTTATATGACTAGGTTCAGTCAGTTCGCTTGAATTATTAGTCTGTAAATAATTTGTATAAATATTATCATTTACCTTAAAACCTGCATATTGTTGAGGTACTAGTATTTTTTTATAATTCCACAATGATTCCCTTTTCACTTTTTCAGGAGGGTATTCGGATAGTGGCAAACCAGTTGCACCATTTTTTGTATTTGTTAATGCATATTGGTCATTTATATTTACTATATTACCTTTAGAATCTCTTTCCATTACTTCCACTATGGTATCCTCTTCTTCCTGTCCTTCTTCAATGGATTGTTTTAAAGTACTTAAATCCTTTATTCTTGCATAACTATCATCTGATGGTATAACTCTTCTTTTCTTTAAATCGTAGTCAATATTTTGTGAAGAAGCTCTCTTTGGTCTTCTGTCTCGTGTATTATCCTTATCTACCGGTTGTGAGTCGATATCATTTAAACCCGTTGAACTGGAACGACTTTTATTATTTTCGTTAAAGGCTTCTGTTGAACTAATTTTACTAGATGATGCAGATGATGACTCAACGGAAGCAGAACCACTCAGTGGATTTATATCAATATTATTTGACGAGTTTGACATTATTATTATTCTTTCAATTAATTGTTAACCAAAACTCTTCTATGGATTTAGTAACTGGGAGATATTATTATTATTGAATTTTAATATAACAACAACCAGAAATGGAGAGAATTCTTTTTTCTAAATTGCAAACAAAAAAAAAATACGATGGAAACGTTGGATATATATATACAGACACGTTATTTCAAAAAATCTATTTCACAGGAATTATTAAGTTCTAATATCAATTGCAATTTAATTAATAATGGTAACGATAATAATGATATTGGTATTAATTGCTCAGTATAATATATATATATTCAATTAATACCTTAGATTTACATGAGCAGACACGAACTTTTCAATAAATTCTAAAACTTAAATTTTTGAATTTTTTAAATTTTGGTGAAATTATCAAATTTCAAAAAACCATATGTAGGTTATAATATCTTCTCGTGATAGACAAAAGAAAATTAAATGTACAAATTTCAAACTCTCTCTTTCTTCCTCTTACAATTACTATTAAAATATATTTTTTCCAGCTGATTTTCTTAATTAATTGTATGACGTTTGTAGTGATATTCCTTTTTTCTTAAAATTGTGTCCGAAAATAAAATTTCCAAAGAAATAATTTAACCAGAGAGAATCCGGACAAAATTTAGCCGCCCAAGTTGAATATTCTTAATTTGTATGGGATAGGATACAAATACCTTTGAATATTATAGATATGACGATAGCAGTTCAAAAAGTAGAGATAGTATATTATACAATAGTTGCTATATCTATCACATGAGTGACTTCGGAATGTAAAGCCAATCGTATAAAAGATGTAAACATAAAAGAGTTCATGATTGAGCATAGTTGGTGTGCTAAAAGCATCATGTTAGGCTATGTGACTGTCTTATTAGTATATGTATTTGTCTACTATCACCAATCCAGTTCATCGGATAATATATCTTATAACGATCGACAAATTTCCTTATAGCAAAACAAACTTAATAAATTTGTAAATCTTAACTATAAGTATACAACCGGCATACTTACTTCGTATTTAAAAACTAGTTGTAGCCTCTCTGATAAGAGAATATTATTACATTCACTTAATGTAATCTGATTACCATATTCCCTTCTTCTGGAATGGGTGTCCCCAGAATAAATAGAGAACTGGGCATGACAACTAACTATATTATTTCACTCTGGTACATTATTCTTATTCTATTGGTATGCATATATATCCAGGAGTCGTTAGTGTACCCTATTTTGTGCTTTAACTATGTCTATTACTTCTTAAGTTTGTTATTACAAAGATATATAAATTGTAAATCTGTTTGATTTTAATTACCCGGGGAGAAAAAACAGTGATGCTGAAAATTTCCAAATAAGAGCATCAAGGAATAATTATCGACTGTAAGTAAGCATCAAATGGATGAACCTGTTGAATGTTCTTTGTAGGATATCTTTCGATTAATATATTTAGGTGCTCTGTAATATAGTTCAATTTCACTAAAATAAGATTTGGTACAAACAAAGAATATTGCACAACAAAAAAAATATGGATCCAGAATTACAAGCTTTAAGAGAAGCTAGATTAGCCGAATTGAAAAGAAATACAGCACCATCGGGTCAATCTAGTGATGGTAGCGGGAATGGTAGTTCAGGTGCTATTGGATCTGCTATTGCTTCCTTTTTAGAACCAGAAGCTTTAGAAAGACTTTCGAGAGTTTCTTTAGTTAGACCAGATCGCGCTCAAGCAGTTGAAAGTTATTTAAAACAATTAATTGGATCAGGTCAATTATCTCATAAAGTTAATGAAGATGAGATTGTACAGATTTTGAATGGAATTGCAAGAGAGCAAAAAAAGAAAAACGATGTAAAAATTATATTCAACAGAAGAGATCATGATTTAACAGATAATTTCAATAAAAAGAGTAACAAAGAAGGTTCAGATGAAGATGATGATGATTTTTTTGATTAATCAAATAAAAAAGTAATATAGATATCTGGAAATAATTTCATAATGTAATATAAATTTATACGTATAAATTACCACGATATACTTGTATTGAAGTTCATATATATATATTGTTTAAAATATAATAGAGTACGTAAAAAAATAATAATAGAATAATAGTAAATTACATAGAGTGTTTCTAAAACAAGTTTAGATTGCTAACGGATAATAAAAGTAATCAAAAAGAGTTTAATATTAAATACTAAATATTTAATATGGAAGGAAGGAGAGGTAGGGGAGGGAAAAATTATGAAGCTGTGAAATGTGATAGTAAAATATTAATATTACTTATATGTATGGAGAATCTTTTGGTAAATTTGATTTCCATTCAGCCAATTTAGTTTTATAATCCGAAATATAATGAGATTTTTCATTTTCAGATAATTGACTCCATTGTTCACTAATTTTTTTAGTAATTTCAATTGTTGATAAACCAGGGTATCTTGCAAGGAAATCAGGACGAACATCTTTAATATATTGTAAGAATGGACCAGCTGGTCTCTTTGGTGGCAATGTTTTTTCAAATTTACTTTTTTCTAATCTAAATTGATCCATCTTTTGTTCATATTCTTCAACAAAAGGTTGCTTTTCAGAATCAGATAAACCTCTCCAACGTTCACCACATAAACTTGCAATTTCAGTTGCTTTAAAATCTGGATGTTGTTGAGCTAATTGAGATCTGATGGATTTAACGTAGAACATGTAAGCAGAACCGGGTCTCTTTGGAGATGCAGCTTTAATTGCATTCTTCCTGCTGATAGTACTTGCATGTTGTAAATCAACAAATTGACTTCCACTTATCAAATTAGAAGTAGTAGCATGGATATTTCTTGTAGCAACTGGTTTCACAAAAGAACCAAAGATCAACGATCTAGTAGCGGACGACAAAGAAGCTTGTTTCGATATCAATGAATTGTACATTATGAATTAAATTAATTACGCGTGAATATTTTGGGTTTTGCTTTCCTTAAATAGATTTAATATTCCACCCACTGCAATGAATAAGTAATAATTCAATATTAAAAACTATATATATCGTATATGTATGTATACTGTAACAATTCCTTCCCAAATTAAACTGCAATTGGCCCTTAGAATATCCTTATATTTCAATGGGTTTTTTTGTGTTTTAATATTTATTATCCTCTTACTGTTTCAACTCAACTTTCGCCGTGATGTCTTTTTTTGATTTTTTTGCTTGTAGCGGTCAGGTGCCAAAATAACGACAGACAATTTGAAACTGGAAAGGTTAGTTAGTAATTGTTCTAGTGGATAAATGAATAAATAAACACCAATTTGTATACCAAGACAGATAATAACATTTGCAAATAGTGGGATAAGGTAGGTATTTATATATTAATATGAAAATTGCTAATAAAAGGCAAACAAACATATCGAAATAGACCTTCTCTGATATGTGATATGGAATCACACGTAACATAAAACTGTCAAAAATGTGACTGGTCATATTTTGACACGAAAACTAATCAGGTTTAGTATTAAAATGGTTAAACTCAGTTAGCATTTGCAATTACAATTGATATTTCTATTATTTCTAAATTCAATCTTCATCAGATTATTCTTTTCCCTTGCAGTCAATATGGATTTTTTTATAATAATTTTTTTTAATTTGTCAATGGACAATGGATAACCACCATCTCTTTGATCAGCCGTATAACACAGCTTGGAGCTACTCAACTCATTTCTTGAATCATCTAGAACATAGTATTTCATATTTTCAGCAGGAAAACAAAAGTTGACAGATCTTTTATATGTCGAATTGACGATTCTTTCAATAAGAGAAAAAGCAGCCTTCTCTTGTAAACCAAACACACCCCATACACACTAATATTAGATATTCATTTTTCTTAAAACAATTCATTACTCTACCCTCAAAATATAAGATTGTAGGAAATTATTCTGAATTAGCCACTGTGGCTACAACATATTAGAGAATATTCCACCTATTAACAAATATGAAGATACGTTTAGAACTTAAAAAAATTTTGTTTTTTAATATAATAACAATATTCCACTAGTTTACGATTAGAATATGTATAATATAAATATCTTGGTATGCGTATTTTTTTATTATGTAATTTTTCACACAGTAAATTTCTGTTGATGCATCAGGAAGCACTCCTGCATCAGTACTTAAATCATACTAAACATTAACTAATCATTTATTGAATCAATATAAATTAATTTTAAATCAGTTATTATGTTAGTATTTATTCAATATAGATATTTTCTAATATTATATAGCAATAATATTAATATTTTTTGTGTTATTATCTAAACATTTTTCATCAGCAAGAAAACTTTCTTGATTGATAATAGCTAATAGAATTATTATGAAATCATGATATTCACCAGTAGGTGTTGTCTACTACAATATATTATATTCATTTAAATCTAATAATAAATATAACTTTAATAAAAGTGGTGTACGTTATATAAAAATATCTAAATATAACAATACGTTTTCGTGTAGGTTCAAAAGAGATAAAATATTTTTGGTAGAGGAAATATTTTTTTCATTCATAAATTTTTGAATATATTTACCTGTATTAATAATTCATATATAATTTGACTGAATTAGTAGTTGATATAATAACACTTGTTAATATATTATTATAACTAAAATATTCAATAGGCCAGAATGTAAAGAGGTGCGAATATTGGAAAATAAATTCCATATGAAATACTATTATCAATGCTTTTCATTTAATTCTTCTGAAGGCTATTGTACGACAAATGATATTCATTTAGGTTATTGATAAACAGAAAAACAAACCTATCATCAAATGCTAATTTATTTTAGCACTTAAGAATAGTGATAATATTTTTTAAGTGTTATTTTTGGCTGCTGTTATTGAAGAAAACTTTTTATCCATCAACTTGTAATTTATATAATGCATTTGAATCTAAAATTGCAGATGAATAACTACCCATTATAAGCTCTTCTCTATTGACTCAAAGTAAGAGTTAATATGTGCTTCTATTTTTTTAAAAATATTTAACCTATCTGATGCTAGTGTTGGCGGTTGTAGTATTAGTGACAATTGTTGTTGTGGTTAAGTTCAATAAATTAAATCACTCACAATCACATTAATTTAACAATATAAGAATAAAAATGCACATTAGTTGCTAGATATTATGTTATAATTAATCATTTATTCGATTAATAATGCTCTAAAAATATACACGATAATATGAACTGATAAAATTATATTTTAATACATATCTAGATTGCCAAGGGCTCATAATACTTACACAGAAGAGGTTACCTGATTATATTCATCAATTAAATTATTTAATAATTTTTTGACTTCTTCTTTTACCAAAACGCCTTCATATAATAAAGTTTTAAGATTTTCAGTATTTCTAGTTGAATTTGAATTTTGACGATTTGTTGATTTCCTAACTAGTTTTAGTTCTTCTAAAACATTTTCAGTATGCTTTACCTTCATATGTTGAACCAAATTATCCTTTCTCTTATGTTTACTTAAACACCATGGACAGGAAAATTGTCTTTCAGTTGAATGTGATAATAAATGTCTATCTAACCAGGATTTTCTCTTAAATTTTTTACCACATACTGAGCATTTATGTGCATAACTCTTAGAACTTGGTTGATCAGAGATAATGGAAAATGCAGCTTTAGTGGACATTTCCGATAGTTTGGGTGAATTGTGTTTCTTTCCTGAAGTGTTATCTAATGTATTATTTTTACTCATTTTTTTTTTCTTAGTAACAGGTTGATTCTCTTGAAATTTTGAATCATCATTCTTGGTAGTACTTTTAACAACAGGATCATTTGAACCACTGGATATAGTATTATATACTTCAAGTTTTTCACTTTCTTGAATTTTTTTAGGAATATTATTATTATCGATATTTTTTCCAACAGATTTCTTGACAGCAGTATATTTATTGATAGCATCTTTCTTGGTGTAAGTATTATTGTCACTTCTACTATTGTTATTAATACTCCTGACATATAATGGTGGGTTATTTTTGTCTAAAAGATAGTTATTACTGAATACCTGATGAGTATTATCAAAAATTGTAGGACGAATATGACCTAAATCTAATGCTTCTGGGTGTTGTATTTTTGGTAATATATATGGTACTGGATTTAGTTGATTATTATCTTTTTGTAGTTGAAATAATGGATTAATCTTTGATAGTTTTGGAAGTTGTGGAGGAAGCGGTGAACTAATTGAATTGTTATTATTACAAAATGAATTATTATTGTTTGTATACCTTGTTATATGTGGTAGATCTGAATGCATAGGTGTAAAGACATTATTATTATCATTTACATTGTTTCTTATATTGTTGTATGTATTATTTTGAAACGAATTATTGTTATTATATGTTGTCTTGTTTGTATTGGTTATTATATTTTCAGGTTTTTTATTAATGCTATTGTAGGTGTAAAGAATATTATGATGTGATTGTATATCAGTTTTAGTAGTTTCATTAATGTCACTTCTATTAAAATTGAAATTTTGAGGAACAAAATTCCGTATAATATTTGGATGTTGATTTGTTTCACTATTGCTATTAAACATAAGAGTTGGTGCAGGTGGGATATCCCTCCGATATATATATTGTGATAATGTTGAAGGTGATTGTCCTTCAGGTATTAATAATTTTGGCACTTTGGAAGAGTGTTCATTAGATTTATTTTCTGTAGTTGGTAGTAAAATGTGTTGCAACTGTGGATGGCTGGCATTCGTTTCTCTTGTTTCTCTTCCACCATTATATATATTCTTAGGATTCTTGTCTGTTTGGTCTTGATTAGTGTCATTCCAATAATTTGACATACTTAAATAAAAAATAAATAAAGAATAGTGTTAGTATTATTATGGCCGTTTCTCAAAAACGAAAAAAAAAAAGCACTCTATCTAATGTTTAACTTTTATTTCAATTTATTTTTGGTTATATCATTCCAAAATTTACTCTATCAATTATTTCTAACTTTATTTCAGTTTATGCTAAACTTGTAGTAATAAATATGATATATAGTATTGATTCATTCAAGTATTTAATACTTGTATAATCAAAAAAAAAAATATTTATTCAGTTCCCTTTAATAGAAATATGTCAATGCAGCTGTCGCTGATAGAAAATAATTTAAGCGGTAATGAGAAAAATAATATACGATATAAAATGTCTGAGTAACTAAGAAAAGTTTATGAAACAATAAATAATAAAATTTTAAATATATATTCGATTACTAAAATGTCCTGAATCTACGAAGCAAAAAAGAATCAAAAAAGAGGAAACGTACTAGTCACCTTAAAATCATCGAAATATATTTATATATACATATATATATATATATTACTGATCAGAATGTATGTATTTTTTTGTATCCATATTTATATATTATTATATATATCTATACATATATACATATATATATAATAATAATGTTAATACTACTAATAGTATTATTAGTAGTGGTAGTATTACTATTATTACTACTAATATTGTTATCAGAAATCGGTATTATGGATAAACGTACATATTCTCGAATAGGTTTTGAAATTCTTTAACTATTTTCTAAATGATACATCACAGCATTTTAATCAGCCCAAATTTTTAATCGCTATCCTGCAATTATTTGTTTGATATTTACTGATTTTAAAGTTTTGTAAAATTTGTCCCTCTAAATTTCTCTTACAATTTCTGTTTTCAATTACTTCCCTCTGGAGTTCTTACTGAAAGTTTCTTTAAAAAACCTCGAAGTTTTGAAATAGCCTTATACTCTACAGTACTTGTTGGTAAATTAATTTCCTTCAATAGTGATACTGTATTTTATTGCATACAAAAGTAAGAATATTTTTTGCGTGATGTAAGAAAAATCTGTTCAAAAACTTTAAATAGTTCCTTCGGCAATGTGGTAGTTTTCCCGATTCGATTTTATAAATACTAGTTATTCTACCACGTCAATCATTAATATAAATATATTCGATTATCGGAGGAGAATGGTTTGTATAGTTTTCCAGAAATTAATGATGATGATCTGTTCAAAAATTTTGAAATTCTAAGAGAGGTCAAAAGTGATGCAAGGGACGAAAATTCTTATTTCCTTATATTTTTATCTTATTATATTTTATCAATGTTGTATATATCGATTTTTATTTTCATTATTCTTATAGTCTAAATACTAAGTTGTTATGGTTATTCCTCGTAAGTTTTTACCTTTAGAAATGATATATAGGTAGATCAGGATTTCTGTTATTTCTATAAAGCAGTAAAAAACAGTTAATACATTTTATTTTAAGATTAAGTGAAAAAATATTTACTAATATTTTTATTTATTTTGGTTTTCGTAGCATTGCCATTACTAGTAGTATTATTATCCTTTGATACTTTTTACTAATTTTGATCATCATAAATTTTAACGAAGATCTAAGAGTTAAATAAATAAAAGGCGAGCTATGAAAATTATTATGTAAACAACGAATCTTCCTCACATCTCCCCTCCATTCCAAATAAGAAAAGATGACAGTCGGTATAAATCCCACGTTAGTATTCTCTTTAGGGTATATAATTCCATTTGTCTGTATACTAATTACCTTTTTTGTCAAGAAATAGGAAAATTAATATTATTTATTAGCTAATTTTATTATTATTCCACTTGACATCGAAAGATCCATCCCAAGAAAGCACCTCAAGACAAAAAATAAAACATCTCTTTTTTTTTTGGCAAACTGTTTTAGGGTGTAAATAAGCAACGAACCAGCATAATACTCTTGAACAAGATGTATCTGTAACGTTTTTATTACATTCTATAAGTTGTAAATAGTTTTACTGTTTTTGTCTGATTAAGCAGTAGGAATAAAAAACTAAGTTGTACAGGCTCTCACTTTTTGTAGGAACTGGGGAGGTGGATGTCAACCTCCACAGGACAGTAATTATGGTACGCCTTTCATCTGAGTATACACTAGAGTTAATAGTACATGCGTATATTGTTCACTGTTTTTTTACTTATCACTTAATTAGTTTTTTTTGCATTTAAAACGTTGCGTATAATATCTCGGTTTAATAAGTATAAAGGGAAAAGCCGAATTGATATATATGCATTAATTGGCTATGATATATACGCAGTAATGTTCTCCTTCTTCTATACATCTTGATGTAAATTAAAAATATTCTCATATAACCGTTCAATTTTGTAAAAGTTAAAAAATAGAAGAGTGCCATCACTAACTTACCAAACCATGAGAGTAAGAAAACCTAAATATGGACGGACATACACACATATACACATGTATAAAAAAAGAAACAAGATAGAAACATAGCTGCAGGCAACAAAGTTTCAGTAAGATCACCACACAACTCCATTAATCTTGTAGCTACCGAAATGAATTTTAAACAATTCATTAATCAGCATCCGGATGCTTCTTAATTATTAATATTTGTCAAAAAAAAAACCAACAATACCAATATCCAATTCTAATTGAACCTAATACAGTATAGTAGAACACAGCTCAGCACAGTTCAGCACGGCATATTTTTGGTTTATGTGCGGTTGTCCAATAGAATAGGAAGGGGGTATAATAATGATCTCTTGGGCCAAGTTGAATCGCCCTAATCCTCAGCATCTAATAGAATTGTTGCTCTTACGAATTGAGTGCAGAAGGCGAGATAGATAGGCAGACATTTGAACTAGAAATGAAAAAAAAAAATTTCGAAAAAAAAATTGGTAATGGAAAATTCTGTTTTGTATCGGAACCCTAGAGATCTCTGCAGAGCCATGCAGAACCGAATGGCGAGTTTTTATAACAACTCAACAAATTGCAAAATACAAAAAGTTTTGTCATGAAGTTTTGCTTTCGATTGGGCAATACTAAGACTAAGACCAAGACGAAGACCAAGACCAAGATTAGTTTGGTTTGGTTTAGTTTAGTTCAATTTGTCTATCCGTCGGCAATGCAATGAAATGGGGGGGAGGGGGGGACAAATCCAATACATTCGTTCATTACATTGCCCATTGCCGCTATGTAAAATTAATAAATGGTGGGAAAAAATATATATAAGCTCAATTCAGAAAGATTCATTCAACCACTTAGGTTTTCAGTTTCATCTTTAAAGTTTTTCATATTAGATTTCCTAGGGCTGGACACAGACCGTCAACATTTTGACGGCTTTTCGTCAAGGTCAAACGCGCTTTTTTCAGCCAAAAATTCAGCAGGAAATAGGTCAGCAAGCCATTGTAGAGGACTGAAAATCGGTCAATAACTGTTTTACAGGTTTGGAAATTGGTCAAATATCCGTCACAAAATTTTAGAATAGGTTTTAAAATAGGTTGTATTTGAAAATTTGCAGGTGTTAAAAAATAAAAAATATATATTATAATTATATGTTTTAAAGCTCATACATTCTATATTTGATGTCGATTCCCATACTTTGCTACATAGTATGTAGAGTATGTATACATTAGTAAGCTTTATTTTCTATTATTTACTATGGAAAAGAACATTTTGTA
>JAJLTL010000075.1:0-56936 GCA_030568135.1 Vanderwaltozyma yarrowii
ACAGTGACGTTCCTGAAGATATCGATAGTGATTTGTTCAGTGAAATTGAAGAGTAAACTAAATTACTTAGAATTACACATACATGGATTCATATATATTTATTTAAATATATATTTATATTGAATTTGAGTCAACCAAACAACCTTAATAGAGAAAATAAATAAATGTATACTAAACTAGATTCAATATCTAATGAAAAATATCAATATTATATATTATAGGAAATTATGCTAATTAAATTAATGACATCAAAAAAATATCTTGAAAGTGCCTGTTGATGTTATATTTTTTTTTTATTATTAATTATTATTTTGATGTGAAAATATTCGAATTAGAATATAGCATCATGCAAGGGGCAAAAATTTTTAGAAATTAATGTAGAATCCTTGGATTTTAGTAGTTGACTCTTCTTTTTAAACCATGATTTTATACAATGGTAATGAAATACACATAGACATTCTAGTCTCCCTATTTTATCACCCGGTTCCATATCTTCAAAGCAAATTGGACATTCAATATATTCGTGATTATTGTTTGTGTCATCATTATCATCTTCTGCGGTTGGTATCGTGAAAACAAGCATACGATTTTTATAAGCATTATTATTAATAAGATCTGAACTTTGTGATGGACTTTGATGTTGTTGTAAATTTGCTGCAAATTCTATACATTTAGTAACATGATCCTGTGCATCAGCTTCATCTTTAAATTCTACTAAACTTAAATTACAAATTGGACAGTAAGCATTTTCTGAACTCTCATGTCGTACAGTATCACTATTTGAATCGGTGGCATCATCTAATATGAGGGTATTTTCAACCATTTCATCTAGAGGCTTTGAAATTGCAGGAATTACGGGTGGTATTTCTGTTTCATTAGTTTCAATAACGTTTGTTTCAGTATTACCACTTGCTTCATCGCTAGGACTATTATTTCTCGTTTCACGTAGTAAAGCAGAATGTTTGATTGGAATTAGTAGTTTCAAACCTAACAAATTATTATAACATGAATTACATGTTCTATTCGATGGTGCCTCAGCTTCTTCAGAATGAGGACGTTTAATAATTTTAACTTTATCCAAATTATATTTCAAAAAATGATCACTACATGAATCACAAAAGATGCAGCCACAGCATCTACAATGGTGTCTCCTGACTAGAAAACTAAACTTTATCCCACAGTTCAAACAGTTCTTAATATCCTCATCAGGCTGCCATTGAGCAAAACTATTGATGAACTGTAAATCTTCTGTCATTTAATATATTTACTCTATTTTACTGTCTATAATAAATAAAATCTTTAAAAAATGTTGTATGAAATGCAATATAATTATAATATAAGTAGATGGTTCTGTATATGGGGTATCTGTCTTTGTCTTATTACACGTATAAGTGTAGTTCGTCGGTTCCACACGTAACGATCTTTCAAATATAGTACAACTACACTCAAACAACCATAAATATAAAACAACTACATTCTTACCAATCAATTAATCACTCCCATTCATTACAGTTTTTGAAATGATATCACAATGCTCATCGCTTCGTAAATTATATTTTTTTTTCCTCTCTATTAGGCTTTCTCACTAAGTAGGTCAATATACTTTTAAAATACAGACAGATTCACAAACAATGGTTTGTACAACCGAAGGTATCAAAAAAGATATATATATATATATATTGTAATAATACATTGGATATATATATTTACATGTAGTGTATACTCTTTTCTTTAACAATTGCTCCAATACTTTTGAAGTTAATCTGTTTCTACAGATATTAGGCGCTACCATATGTTCACATACTACATACTAAATTTTTTGGACCCGCAGTTTGGAAAATTTAACCAACTGGAAAAATGAAAAAAAAATATTGTTAAAGAGACTAGTGAAACGAATCGATGAGGTTTATTAAAATATCTGTTTGTGTTTCAATGGAAATGTCTATAAGTGGACAATACTGTAGAGGAGTAAACGGACATATATACATATATATATATTTGATTAGGTCATTTAAAAATGTTGGTTGATCTTAATGTCGTGTGGCCTCAAAAGGATTTTGATACACCAGTTACCGATGAAGCAGTTCATCAATTGATTGATACACTTTCTACATTACATACTCTTGGTTATACACATGCAGCATTGAACTTTACAGTGAGTCATTCTGTCAAGTTCCCTAATAATCCAAAAGATATGAATCCAATACGCATTGATGAAAGGTTTAAAGAGTTTATGGAAGAAACTGGTATGAAACTATATTCTAGAATTACATTGATTATCGATGATCCTTCAAAAGGTCAGTCTTTGTCTAAGATTTCACAAGCATATGATATCATTGCAGCAATGCCTATAAGTGAGCGTGGTATCACTTTAGCTACAACAAATTTAGATATCGATATATTGACATTCCAATACAATCAAAGGTTACCTGTTTTTTTAAAACATAAAAATATATGTGGATGTGTGAAAAAGGGAATTAAATTAGAGATTGCATACGCATATGCATTAAGAGATGTACAAAGCAGAAGACAATTTATCTCCAATGCAAGAAGTGTCATTAGAAGCTCGAGATCTCGTGGTATCGTAGTTTCTAGCGGGGCTACCTCTCCATTAGAATGTAGAAATATAATAGGTGTATCGAGTCTAATAAAATCAATGGGTTTGGAAAGTGATAAATGTTCAAAAGCTATGGGACAGTTGGCATCATTGGTATTATTGAACGGTAGATTAAGAACTAAAAGTTATAAACAAACTATTGTAATCGGAGGAGATGAAAATAATGATATTGTGAATGATATTGATACAATTGATAACGTTAAATTGGTTAAGATAGTTAAACGGAATACTGGCGAAGACAATAATTCAAAGACTAATAAAAGGAAATTGGATGAAGACAGTGATTCAAAGACTGCCAAAAAGCAAAAATCATAAATCAATGGGAAGAGATAAAGAACTAACAAAATACAAGCATGCATATGGCAACCATTATTCTCTTATACATATATATAGATATGAAGTAAATATATAAACTGATACTCTCTAAAAAACAATATATCATATAGTAATCGTTTTTTTTAAAAAAAAGCCATATTCGATATTTCTGTAGTTTAGCGCTAAAAGCCCTTTTCAAAGATTTACTTATAACTATTTGGGAGATAAGGATATCATATTTTTATCTGTGAACAATGTATATAGATATTTATTGAATTGTATCAGGGAAATATGTGTATATTAAACATAGAAGTTTGTATTTTTCAACAAGGAAGCAATTCAGAAGCTATAACTCATTGTTATTAATCCATTGTTGTCTATTGCTTGAATTTTTGAGTTAGCCGCTGACATCAAAGTTCATTAGTGTTCTTGGAGAAAGCTAGGTAACAACAGGACAACAAGTGCATGGTTTGACTATAGCATTTAAAGTAATATCAGAGGATGTTGTTTTAAATGTAATGAAGTTAATTGGTAGATAAATATATATGGTATATCCCTAAGGGTTTTGCTAAAATATCGACCAAAGAATCATCTCGAGAAAATAATAGTCAAGCTATGCTAACTTGACAACCGAGTACTGTCCAATTGATGTAAATGTTTGCCGCATTCAACATGATCTTATATCATTGTCGATTATCCAGATGAGAGGTTATATTTAACCATCACAAGTCTTTCCTAATAAACTATATCATTTTACGATGGCTGCATTATCATTAAAGTGTCACGTGCATCTTCGATTAAGGTAAATCTATTGTTTACTCTTTTAGGAAATGTTAACGAAATCTGTTTAAGGTAAAAATTGAAAAAGAAATTTAAATGTGTTTTTTGCACAATAAAGTAACGAAAGTAAGGTTTGGTGTTCAATTCATTGAATGAAGTATTTTTTTTTTCTCCAAGATATTTTAATTTCAAACTGATTGCTTTGTGCTTACCTTTCGTGAAATAATTACTGGAAAAGGAAATTATCGTATGCAAAATTCTACTTAGCCATTGATGTTTTAAAATCTTTCAAACAATAAAATTATTAAATTATTCTTCATTGTGGATACTATATATCATTTAAACGGTTATCATTCTGACTATTTTATCAATTATATATAATATTGATCACAGAATTTCATAGATATCAAGAGTCTATCTTCCAATCATTTAAGATTTAATATTCAACAATTACAGTTGGGCATCCATCATCATAAATATCTAGATATAAAAAGATATTAAAACAACAAAAGCCAGTTTACCAATTGTCTATATCCTACTGAATTATAATACTAAAAAATAAATATAGACTACAATATTTTGACTAATAAGATGAGTATTAGTAATAATACAGAAGTGATTGATAATTCACTTCTGCCTCAAATGAAGTCTATTTGGTTAGATGAAGATCAAGAAGCTGAAAAATTATATGGTTTACAAGCACAACATTTTATGGGTGGAGATGATGAAGATAATTTAGGTTTCATGATGTTAAATAGTAACAAACCTGTATTAGACAATAAAAAAAATATTGAATTAAAGCCACTGAAAAATAAAACTTTAAATGTAAGGCAACCTAGTGGAACAAAAATTAAAACTTCAAATACCAAAAATATTTTGAAGTTTTTCAAAAATAAAGAAGAAATGCATTCAAAAGTGAAGACTAAAAATATATCAGCACCATTTGGGTTTCAACACATTTCTCATGCAGCAGAAACATTAATTCCTCAAAATAATGCATTACCAAATACAACACACAACACAAATAGCGTCTTACTAGAGGAACCAATCGCATTTCATAATCGATCATTCAGTAAAGCATTTGTTACTGAAAGTATCCCACAATTAGAAGACACTCCATTAGGAAGTAGATCAAGAGTATCCAGTGTATATAAACAATCAATGGGGCGCGCCGCATCAATGAGCTCATCTACCTATTCAAAAAGGAGCAGTACTACCAATGACAGTGCTAGAGTTGTTTCATTATCTACGATGGCAACCTCAATTTTAGAAGAATCCTCTCCAAAAAGATTATTAGGTTTAAATAAAATTGAAAGAAAATATGCTGATAAGCATAGACATAACCTGTCAGAAACAAGTGAAATTTCTATTGATTTCCTAAAAAATTACACGTTTCCTACTGTTCTGCAAGAAAAAGATCTACTTAACATTGATGAAACAGCAGTTGACATGATGAAAACGGGTAGTATGTCAAGTGACTTTTTAGAATCTAAATTTAAAAATAGTCTAAATTTTTCTAATTCTCCTGTTCATAGATCAAGAGCAAACTCTGATACGAATTTAATGGCATCTCCAAGACTTGAGAACAAATGGTTTGAAGGCACAACAAGTTCAAGAAAATCACTTGATGACGATGTCCTACTATATTATTTACAACCTAGTGGGAAAGATTCCCCAGAACGTCATTCTTCATTCCGTTATTCTAAATTTCACCAAATTACAAGCTCCATTTCCAGCTAATTTATATTAATCCCTTAAATCCTGATTATATTGATTATAATCTCCTTCACTAACGGGTTGCCCTTTATTCGGCTTTGTAGGGCATATTTGCATTCATTAATCATAACAACACATTCGCTTATATCATTATTCTTACTGTTTTTCATTATAATTTTTCCGTTCCTTTTGTTTTACCCTTATCATTTATTAAATTACTATTCTGTTCCTCAATAACGAGGACATGCTTATCATAGTAAATTAGGACATTACATATATCAATACAATGCTATTTTGTATATATGCTTTTTATTATTAACATTTTCTCCATTATTTTACGTTTCATTTTCTGGTTGAATCTCATATTTTTTTATGTCTATTTGTAATATGTAAAGTAGTTAATATATAGAGAATTACTTTCAATACATAATGAAATATGATAACTATTATAAATATAAATCGTTACGATGATCATTGAAAAATAAATGATCTTATACTGATTCAACTAGGATTTATGATGCAATTTTGTTTATTAACAAAAGATTATATATGTATATTGGAATAAATATTCTACTTAAAAACGACATATATTGCATATGATAGTGGTATTATTATGGAGTAATAGTTCCATCTGTAAAGGTAATTTAGATATTGAATAGCAATTAATATCCCGAAATAGAAACTTGGGAAGTATAGTATAATATCTAACTTCAAAACTGGACTCTTGATAAATGGACAATAATGTAAAATCCATCCGATTAAGATTTCTATACAAAATTCATAAAAGACTGTTTCATATTCGTGGGAAGAAGATTTTGAGTTAGAATCCCATGGGTTCCAAAGCAATAAGCATTTTGTAAGGTTTAAGGAAAATAGACAAAGAGCTATCAATGAAGAATACCAAATGTTGTTTGTGATTTTAGATTCTACTAACATAAAAGGCCAATATTCTGGTGAATATTCACTTTCAAGTTGAAAATTTTTAATATAGCTGTTATATCTATATTGCCTTTTCAATAATTCAATCAGTAATGATAATTGATGTGGCATGTATGAGTTATCATTAACTCCTGTAAAATATGACATTCCAACATCAAAAGTAGAATTATATTCCACACTTTCAACTCTAAATAGTGTCCTCGAATAAGTCGCAGGTTCCAAACACAATACTTCTTGTTCATAAAAGCCCCAACTTGGTAATCTGATATCATGGCTAATCAGCTTACAAGGATGACCTTCGTTGGTTAATTGAACAATTGAATTAAGCGGTGACACTATAGTTTTACGGTTTTCATTAATGATATGAATACCCCATAATTCATCAGCATCTCCAGTATAGTTTCTATCCCTAGTGCATGAAACTTCAAGAGTGTAATCTTGTTCGCTAACAGGAGGTTTTGCAGTGGAAGCACGCAATAATTTACCTGATATACGATGTCTCAATCTGATTTTATCATTATTTTCCACAGCAACAGCTCTATTGGATATATCCATCTGTGGCATTTTATGTTCAATAATCCAATCATTATTTGGGTCAGTATCGTTTTGAGATAATGTAACCTGTTGTTCCTGTGAACCTGAGACATAAGTGTGGTTATGAGAGTGTAGATAGCCACCCAAAGATTCCATATGACGGATATTAATAACAGAACCATAGTATAGCCTAGATGTGTGTTCTAGTGGACCTGTTAGATATGCTTTAAATTCAGTAGACATATATGCTGAGTATTCTTGAGTATCATTAGTCCAATTATGCATTTGAAGTAAATTCAAAGAAACAAATATTGAAATCGGAACAATGATAATCAATAGACAACTATACAGGAAGTATTTCGTTAAGAATTTTGATGGCAATCTAACGTCACTTGCCAAATTCCAAATTTCCCAAATTGACAACATTACTATCCAACAAATAGTGAAGCACGATAGGAATTTAGTGGTTAAACATAACCCCAATGATATAGAAAGCAGGGTGAAGTAAATAAACCATGACTTTGTCATAGGTGGGAAATATTTAATACTTCTCCAACTAAATATTACTAGTGACAAAAGTAGCCAATAAATTACGTCAACTGAAACACTAATTGAAGCATTTTGGAACAGCGGTAGGGCTGATATTAACAATGGAGCAACAATTGATAACACTGTTGCAATATTCGATCTTCTTAATATTAAATAAGTGATGCCTAAGAATATTGAAGAAAATATTAATGATAAAGTTCTAAGAGATTCAACTTGTGAAAAGGGAAGAAATGAATATAATTGTGTTGCAAAAGGTGGTAATGGACTTAAGTAAAAAGAATGTGTATCATAGTATTCGATAGATTTAATGAATTCAACTTCTAAGTCAGTTATTGGTCTATTAATTTCTTCAAAATTATACAAAATATTGTAGCAGTAGTAACTAATAGAGATCAATAAAGTTATAACAATGTCTGTGTAACGCAATTGACCAATCTTGTATAGATAGTACGTATTGTATGCAGAGTAAGATCTAAAAGGACCTTCTAAACGTATTGGATCTAACTGTTCACCCTCTTTCTTTTTAGAAATATCAACCTTTTCCTTAACTTCACTCATTTTTAAGAAGAGGTGACCTGTAGTTATGGATGAGCTTCAAAGACAATTCCCTTGGTAGATATATAAATGGAATTGAATTGTATTTGTTGCTTAAAATATCATTATCTATATTCCATTGATCAACAACACATTCAATTGTCCTTGCAATTAAACTGTCTCGACCCAAACGCCAGCCTACTTAGGATATGTAATAAATCAATTTTTCCCGCGTAAGTTCGTCCCATAAATTTAACAATTCAGTAGCATCTTTACTAAGAAACAATAATCAATACAGTACAATTGCATTGGCATAAGAGTCGTGTATACTATGCCAGATAGTCACCTTTAAGATACAAGAGCGCTGTCATGGTCTCGAGCTGGTCATTAAATATCTTCCTCTACTGAGAAACAAAATAGAAGCGTAAGATTCGCTACCCTTTTCCTGTCATCAAACACATTTTTACTTTTATCGAATTACAAGTTTTTCATGGTTTAGAGGTGGCTAACCTCTCGTTAAGCTCAGAACAGCCTCTTCTTTCCTAATGATTGGAAACACATCTTGCCCTACCCATATCTTATACATCTAGCTAATAATATCTCTTGTAATGTAATGTTACCTATCTCTCTTTATTCTTCTGGTATTCAAATTTTGAAATACAGTCACATGACTTTTTATCAGAAAATACTTCCGTAGTTCAGCGGTTGGGGTCTAAGATTTTCATTTCTTTATTTTCATGCTGGCGTTCGATTTCTTCAGAACTCATTTTCAATTTTATTCTACATTTTGCTGATTATTAAGACTAAAACAGAAAATGGAAAAAAAGATTATCCGCTACGCAGTTAATACGATGGATATGATGATTGAAGTCAATTTCATTAGAGAATAATAAAAAAAGTTAAAAGTATAAAGAGTACAGTTTGTGATATACAGATTACGAATAATTTACATTATATTATATAGTAATATTTACAAATACAAGTGTACAAGAATTAGAGATTTATTTGGAACCATTTCTATCCCATATTATTCTTTTGATAGTCTGGACAGTTTTACTGAGACAAAACAAAAAAAAAAGATATAAGCAAGAATGGCCAATAAATCTAGACCAAAGAAGGTTAAGGCACCATATCGTAAATATGTGGCTGGTCAGGGTTTTGTTAGAATTGAAGGATTCAATTCAGTGACTAAAACTCACCAGTCACAACTTTATTACGACCCAGAATCATATGATGGAACAACTTTAGTTGATGATTTCGAATATGATGAAAACGATTATGATAATGATGATAGTACAAACAATGGTAAGAGTAAAAGTAAAAGACGGAATTCATCGAATCGTGCAGCAAGAAGAAATTCAAATAATGGTAATAGGAATCATTTAGATGTTTTAACAAATATGCAATTATTAAATATTAACGATAAACCAATGAAACTCCCTTTTGAAGTTCAAAGATTGATAATAAGTTATTGTGATGATATAGAATTGAATTATTTGCTTGTTTGTAAAGTGTGGTACTGGATTTGTTTACCATACGTTTATAAAACTCCAAAATTAACAAGTAGAAATTTTAATAAATTTGTGGATACAATAGTAGATAATAAAAAGAGAAAATTTGGAGAATACGTATATGAATTAGATTTATCTACTATTTTACAAAGTGGTAAAAATTCTTTTGTATCAAAATTACTGCGACGTTGTTCACCAAAATTAGAAAAATTTACTGCACCACAAACAAGTTTTGGTTATGCACCATTAATTTCATTAAAATCATGTCATCATTTAAAATATTTGGATTTAGGATTAGTATCAGAAACTGTAAAATTAAAAGAATTATTTTCAGCTATAGTAAATTTCAAAGATTTAACACATTTATCATTCCCAAGAAGTTCTATCGATTGTGAAGGTTTTAGAGAATTTGTATGGCCATCAAATTTACAGTATGTTAAATTAAGTGGTGGAATAACTAACGAATTCGTTAGAGATACCCAATGGCCACGTACTATAACAACATTAGAATTTTCATTTTGTCCAAAGGTTGATCAACATGCTGTATATACAGTTTTATCACAAATTGGTGATAATTTAAAGCATCTTTTTTTCCACTATCCAATGCCTGCATTACAAGATAATTCGTTAGATTACGTTTTCCGTTATTGTTCAAATTTAATTTCAATTCAATTGATGGTCGATTATTGTTCTAAATGGACTTTTTCAGAACATATGTTAACAGAATTGGTTTCTCCAAGACCATTAAAGACTATATATTTAGAATGTAGTGGATCATTGGGTCTAGCATCTAAAATTCATCCGGATGATTTCACAATAGCTCTTATGGAATCACGACTACCATGTCTGAAAAATATATCTGTATCATCCAGATTAGGATGGGATATGCATGGTTCTGACGTTGGGGATTTAATTTCTGTTTTTGAAGATCAGGATGGAGGTTTATACGTCAATTATTGATCTATCATATTTAGAATTAAACAAAGTATTCTCACACATTAAGTCTACTATTGTTTATTATTTGCATCTATACTAAAAAGGAAAAAATCAAAAGGTTAAATTAAAAATTAAAAAGTAAAAAAATATCTATAAAACATTGAATAGCTATCTGTTCTCCAGATCAAAAAAAAAATTTATTAATTTTTTATTATTAATGTGTATGTATTTATGAATATAACGAATTGTTTTTGTTTAGAAATTATTAAATTTTAGTTTTGTGTATATGTATTTATTTATTGATTATATTTACATGTATGTGATTAAATATGTGCTTGAAGATATGTAGATAGAGATATATAAAAATTTGAAAATAAGGGTTGGAAAAATAATGAACTCTATTTATTTCTTTGTTCAGCTCTCCATTTTGCAATATTTTCTTTTCTATGTCTCTCACCACCAAAGAAGGATTTTTTGCCTTCTTTAATTTCAGCAATGGGTTCACCTTTTCTAAATTTCTCGACTTGAAATAATATGTATTTTCTTTGTTGTATACTAACACCTTTCTCTTTCAAGACTCTTGAATCCCAAGCAAATAGGTTCTCCCACTTATTTTCATATGTATCTGCTACTTCATTACACTTTCTCCCAATAATATTCAGGAAAGTTGATACATCGGGAATTTTTTCTGTTGGTTTTGGCACAATTCTTAAAGCAGTGTTTGATGCAAACAACAGAGGAGCTGTTGAAAAAAATCTACGGGAAAGCATGGTGTGTCTGATCTGTGATTTCTATGAATATTTACAATACGGTGTTGATGTAACTCTCTTGATAGATACGAATACAATTACTAAATCCTTTAAAAATCTAATTGTTCTCCCAACGTATGAATTTTTCAAATATTTAAAATCTTGTTTTCGCATATTGAAACAAAAAAGTGTCGAAATTTAAGTTGAAAAGATATATTGAGGAAGTTATAAAAGATTTAAAGAGAGTGTGTATTGTTGTAGAGTTGTAGCTATATAGATATAGATATACATATATATACTGGATATCATTGATTGGTATTATAAGCGGAACAGGCATCTATATATATTGTTATTGAAGACGAACATGAATACTCCTTTAGATGAATTACAATGGAAATCACCCGAATGGATTCAAGCATTTGGTCTACGAACAGAAAATGTTTTAGATTATTTTGCAGAGTCTCCATTTTTCAACAAGACAGCAAACAATCAAGTCATCAAGATGCAGAAGCAATTCTCTCAAGGGGTTCCTCCGATGGAAACACATGCAGATAATAATACGCCATCACAAACTTCTCAACATTCACAATCACAAGATCAGGAACAATCTCAACAAATGAATATATTTAAATCTAATACAAACAACCAAGATCAAGACCAAGAATTTGAAAATGTTGATCCGATAAGAAGAGAAATACTGAATAAATATCCTATTCATGCGATGTTAGAAAAAGAGTTAGTAAAGATGAAAGGTATTGAATATATATTAGCATATGTTAGAGAGCCTGATTTCTGGGTAATTAAGAAACAAAACAGAGAATCATCAGAACGTGTACAACAGTTACAAGCGTATTATATAATTGGAGCCAACGTATACCAGTCACCAACGGTATTCAACGTGGTTCAAAGTCGATTATTATCAACAAGTTACCATCTTTCATCAACTTTAGAAAAACTGCATACATTAACACAATTTGAACCATCTCAAGGTGTTCAATTCAAAACCGTACAAGAGACAGCAACCACGTCCTACCCAACGACGGGGGCCACCTCCTCCGCCACAGGAACTACAGTTGCGTCTGCAATTGCTAACAGTTCAGTACTAAATGATATAGGAAGCAGTACAGGTAATAGCGTGCCTACATCTGCATTATCAGCAGTAGCCACAGTCAACACAATGCAACCAGGAAGTGCAATCCAATACGACCAAAACGGGTCCCAAGACAAATTGACAAAGGAAATGATGGACACACTGATGGCAATCAGTGTCAAATCTACCCCAGAATATATATAGATAATATAAGTAGTATAGATGTATGAATAAATAAACCATCCAACTGTTCAACTGTCCAACTGTCCCAGTGTCTTATACCACATCACCTTCCACGTAGGGCTCCATATATAAATTGGAACCAAATTTTTTTATTTTTTTTGGTGGTGGAAATTGCTAAAGGACTAACGAGATTGAAATTGAACTTGTGAATTTGGTGGTATAAGAAAGAAGATAGATTATAATATTTGTAGTTGATATGGGGGTGTATTTGGATAATGTCAGTTCATTCTATTTGTTTAGAAAAGCAGTGAACATTGTGTTGAACAATTGAAAGTAAAATTATAAAATAAAAGAGATATGAATCCGTTGAGCAGTATTATTCCTTTGTTGGCTTTATTTGTTAGTATAGTTTTTGCTAATGAACCTGTCATTACACATAAAGTATATTTTGATATGCAACATGGTGATGAAAAATTAGGTCGTATAGTTATTGGGTTGTATGGTGAAGTTGTACCAAAGACTGTTGAGAATTTCTACCAGTTGGCTATCTCTGAAGATTCTAAGATGGGTTATATTAATTCTGTATTCCATAGAGTTATTCCAAGTTTTATGATTCAAGGTGGTGATTTTACTCATGGTGTTGGTACCGGTGGTAAATCTATTTACGGTGATACTTTTGAAGATGAAAATTTCGATATTAAACATGATAAGCCAGGTATGTTATCCATGGCTAACAGAGGTCCAAACACAAATGGTTCTCAATTTTTCATTACTACTGTAAAGACTCCATGGTTAGATGGTCGTCATGTAGTGTTTGGTGAAGTTATCGAAGGTATGGACGTTGTCAGTCAAATAGAAACCGTCACAACTGATAGAAGGGATAAACCATTGGAACCAGTTAAGATTGTTGCATGTGGTGAATTAGAGACTCTTTCAAAAGAAGAAATTCAAAAAGAACATGAAGAAATTTCTCATGATGAATTATAAGGAAAGAAAGAACGAAAAAGATATAAAAACAAGATAAAGGAAACTACCATGTTGGAATTACAATGTATGGCATGGTACTCACAATGAGTTCTATATATATATATATATATATATATACTCACGCCCCATTCATAAATATGTATTTTTAAAATGCTACTATTTTTAAACAATAGTTATTATATAGTAATCAACTAAGTAAATAAAAAAAAATACCACGACACAGCACAGTACAATACAAATGCATTGACTCGTTGGAAAGAGTATCAATCACCACATGTACCCAAGAGGGCCTTCCATATCAGCGAACTTGTTGCAAGATATACTTCTTATAGTAGTAGTGATTCCACTATGAAAAATCGTTACTAACGAGAATCGAGATCCTTGTAGCCACATTTCCAGTTACAAGATTTATCAACTTGATTGATGATAAAAGTATAAAGATGAGGGGTCAATTACTTGTGCATCATGAGTCCTCATTTGAAGAAAGAACTCCAGTTCAGTAATAGCATTGCTTTTTAGTATATTGTATTTTTTTTAAAAGAAAAAATGAGACTTGTTAATTCCCTATTGTTATTTGTTACTTTGTTCTTCTCATATGTGGTAGCAACAACTTCTACAGATCCTGAAATTACACATGAGGTTTATTTCGATATTCAACATGGTGACGAAAAGTTGGGTAGAGTGGTGATGGGTTTATACGGTAAAGTTGTACCAAAAACTGTTAGAAATTTTTATGAATTAACCACTTCTATTGATCCAAAAATGGGTTATATCAATTCTGTTTTCCACAGAGTTATTCCAAACTTTATGATTCAAGGTGGTGATTTCACTCACGGTGCTGGTATCGGTGGTAAATCTATCTACGGTAAGGCATTCAAAGATGAGAATTTCGATTTAACACATGATAAGCCAGGTAAATTATCAATGGCTAATGCAGGTCCAAATACAAATGGTTCTCAATTTTTCATTACCACCGTCAAGACCCCATGGTTAGACGGACACCATGTCGTCTTCGGTGAAGTTATGCAAGGTATGGACGTTGTCAATGCCATTGAAAACGTCCCAAGAGATGGAAGAGATAAACCAAAGAAAGAAATCAAGATTGTTGCTTGTGGTGATTACAGTAAAATATTGAAATAATTCAGTTTTTTCTCCCTTCATTTCAAGTAAGATATATAGTTGACGAATATGCCATGCTAATCGTTCGTATATACCCTCTAGATCTATCAATATAAAGGTACTTACTTATCTATATATACATTATCATATGTTTGGCTATAGCAACTTGGTGTATATATCACTATTAACGTTGTGCATTTTACCCGCCTTCGATCTGTTTTTAAATATTCAAAATATTATTTTCGAAAGTTAAACAATTGGAAGATAAATAAGAAAGCATCTATTGAATAAATATTTATATATACATATCTATTGATTGATCTATAGATGATCTTGTATCAATTGTAGCATTTTCTATTGTCCAAAATATTGAGGATTTCATTTGCAGTTTTCGGTGCCTTTTTTTTGCTAACATTTTGGCAGTCTTTATTTGACCTTTCACCGCTTTCAACAGACTACTTCTTTTTTTTTTGATATATTTCAAATCACTATATTTTATAGTAAATTTTCACAACAATAATGGGTGAAGCAATGGATATTAGAGGCAGGAAAATGAGGAAACCACCTGCATGTGTACAATGTCGTAGAAGAAAGATTGGTTGTGATCGTGTTAAACCAATATGTGGTAATTGTAGTAAGTCTGGTAAACATGATTGTTTTTTTCCTGATGTTCCAGGTGCTTATGTTCATTCTACACCTCCTTCAGATAGACAATCTCTTTCAACTCCACAATATCAGCAATTACAACATCAGCAACACCAGCAACATCAACAACATCAGAATCAACAATCTAGAGAAGCTACTATTATGGCTAACCAACAGAATTCGGGAATTGTTTCAATGGAGCAAATTAGAGATTATAATACTAGATTACAATTATTAACCGCACAAGACTCTAAGAATGCAAATAATGATTATAATAATGTCTCTTTGCTAATGAATTACCATGATACGCCTGCTGTATTCGATTTAATGACTTCTTCATATTCACAAAACGATGTCTTACTAAAAGAGATGAATTTTCTAACAAATAGAATTAAAGAATTACAACAACTTTACCTAAAGAATGAATATGTTAATAATCTCCAAAAAGTAAGAAAAAATCCGTCAGAGAAAAAGATATCTGATGAACAAATATTGAAAAGATTGGAGAAATCTTTTGAAGCAGATTTGAAAAAAAATAATATAAAAGTTTCCATTGATATGTTTAAAGATATTCAACCTGAATTCTTAGATAATAGTCAAATTTTCTCAGTATTCAATCAAAAACCAAATAGTTCAGAATATTCAATATTTCCATTAAAGGATACACCAAATTCTACATTTAATATAAATTTTTTGATCTCTCGTGATAAATACATCGCAAGTTTTTACAAGCAATTATATACTGTGGCAGAAACAAACTTCAGCGATCATATTGACTCATGGAATAAAATGAGATCAGAAACTTCTTTTGTAACAAAAAATGATAGAACAGTAAAATTTCCAGCTCGTGAGATTACTCAAGATATTATAACAAGATACATTGAAACAGTAGTAGAAACATCTTCATTAGTACCAATATTAAAGCCAAAAGAATTATTAACCTCAGTTGAACAATTATTTGGTCGTGAACCAATTTTTGTTACGAATAAATTAAATATTGGACAAATAGCAACATTGGGGCATATTACCATTTGTTTATTATTAACTTTTGAATCATTATCATCGACTGTATTGATTCCATTAAAAGATGAGCCACTTGTTAGTTTCGATTTATTGAAACAATGGGTCCCACGCTTGAAATCTAATTTAGAAATGGTAAAGGCAGAGTTAGAAGCTAGGAAAAGTTATTCCACTTCTACTGAAGTATTGAAATTTATTTCACTTTATAAATATTATCAAATGGTTTCAATTGATTATAATGGAGTGGTTGACTATGATGAAGATGTGCATTTAGCACGTCAATTATCATTGAATTATGAAAATAAAAATCAAGAATTAATATTGTTATGGAATTTTATATATAAAAATTACTGTTGGAGACATCTATACAAAGGTGAAATTCCTACCTTAATATCAGGTCCTGAATTAAATTCATCGGTTGTAATTGATCCATTATTAAATAATGGCATTGCATTATTAAACTTTCAAGTAGAAATGGTAAAGTACTTACATTCTAAAGATAAATTAATATCCATGACAAGAATGGCAAAATTGAAAGAAATATTTAAAATTAAACTAAATGATCAAAATAAGAGATGCTTTACTACAACATCAATAATTCACAGTGTTGTTGATGCTTTAATATATCGTAATAGCGTGTTGTTTTTGAACTATTATATACTGTTACAATACGAAGACTTGGAAGATAGTAAAAAGTTTTTGGAAACTTATAAAGAATTCCTACAACTGGCGCAGGAAAGTTTATTTTATATATTTTCCAATTTAGCAAGTTTAAAATTTGCTGGTTATGAATTTATTTTCTCTAATAAATCCTTCATCACATTAGATAATATATGTCATATGATACTTGGTTTACATCAAAGAACCAAAGCTGCTTTTAACAAAAGAAAAGAATCTTCTGATTCTAGTAGCGAATTGAATCAACAAGCTAATTTATTGGTTCTTCTCCTACATAAGATAATGATGTTATTACAAGATTATTCTAAAAATTTGAAAGTATCCAATATTATGATTGTACAATTGACTTCAAAAATACAAACAATATTAGAATATATTGCATCTACAGAAGAAAAGAGTATTGATCCAAAGGAATCCCTAAAAAATGCATTTTCAACTGTTGTATCTTCAGATCTAGTAAAAGATATTCAAAGACTACGAGGTATATCTGAATCATTGATAAAAACTGATTTTTATAATCAAAGAGATAAGTTCACTCCATCGAATCCTGAAAAATTAGGATTAAATGAAAACAACTTTGTTGCGGTATACGACTCATTTTATTCATAATCAATTAGAGGTATGTGTACTAAGTAGATATATAAATAGTTATTTTTAGTATACATCAGTGTAATTATAGAAACAAAAATTGTAAAAATTGAATTATAATGATATAAATAATTACGTGTAGGTATTTTATATATATGATAAAAACAAGTATAAAATTAGTTTTTAAGTTTTGTTGTTCAATTCCACTTTTTGATTTATAAAGTTTTTATAAAATTTTTGAATAAGATCACTTGGAAAATATCTTAAATTTTTACTACAAGTTAAAAGGAATTTAATATAAATACAATATCTATAATACACTTATCTGTTAATTATATTTTAAAAACTGAACTAAAATCTTATCTGTCAAAATATTCTGTTACAATTAGGGATTTAACCTGTAGATTTTGATAAATATCGAATCCGAAAAGCAATTGAATTTGTTAAAATTGTGAGCTGATCAGAGGATACAAACAATTTTAAGATATAAGTATCCCGTCGTATATCGTAAGGGAGATAAAGTACTAATCATCAGATACAATACGTTGTAATTTTGACAGCTAATTGTATTAATATGCTAAAATATTATGGGAAGATTCCGAGTACAGTGATACATTCACACTTTCTCACAAATTTAAGTCGAAGATTTATTAATACAAATGAAAGAACTATCTCAGGGTTTGCAATTAGAAAACAGGGAACTGGCTCAGGTCCTTTTATCGAGATGCCCGAGTTCAAACAACTACAAGATTCTTTGTTAATTGAATTACCTGCCTATAGTTCCATGTATGGGAATTTACAAAATATTTGTGCTATGAATGTGGATCCTAATGCACCATCTGACTCGTCTTTGAGTGAAGAATACGATGAAGAGCATGGTCTTACAAAATTTATGACACGCAATTATCCTGTCAACTTAGTTATGAGCTCTTCAATTCCCCTTTCCAATATTCAAATTATGAAAATAGATAACTATGACAAAGGTTTAATTATCCCAGATTTTGAGCAAAACATTTTATGTTATAGTGGTGATCTTGTTAAAATTAATGATACTAATGAAATAAAAGGTCTAGGAATTGTGGCATTATTTGGTAATGGTCCAACACATAAAATTGAAATCGAAAAAGATGAAGAAATTATGGTGGCCCCTGAATCATTATTAGCTTACGAAGCAGATCTAAAGTTATGCTTAGATAGTTTGAAACATCATTTCAGTATTACAAACATCTTTAAAAATTATCTCATAAAATATTCAAAATTGTCATATGATAAGTTATTTTATAAAATCAAGGGACCAGGTATGATTGTACTTCAAAATAATTTTGTTCCTCTTTCAAGAAAATATACAAATGATGAATTACTGAAAGTTTCTAAATAGTCTAAGGATGAATTAACAAAGGCATATACCTAACAAATGATACTATTCGATATTTAAATAGTTGTACATAATATACATATTCTTCATTGTAAATATATTCATATGGTGATTAAAAAAGAATTCTAATCAATGTAAAATGATATTTAAAGGTCATCATGACCCAGACAATTAATTTGGCACTATCTATATATATGAACCTGTTGTATAACCAACCAATGCTCCTAGGTAGCAACCAATCACAATTGGTGTTGGCCAAGCTTGCCATTCCCTATCCCAATCTAACGGAATAACAATACAGCTAATCCAGCCACCTAATACGACAAAGATGAAATATTTCTTCCATAGACCAACTTTAAAATCACAATTGAATACAGAATACACAGCAGGATATGACAAGTAACAAGCATGCAAAGCCAACAAATAGGTTTCCTTTAATTTCTCTATTAGAGGTGCACCAAACAGGATAATGATTATCATCGTTGGTATGGAGAGTAAAAATGTGACTCCTAATGTTGTGATCATCAATGAAGTATTAGTCTTTATTATTTTATTACCATATACTGTAGATTTGTTGAATTGAAACATTAAATATAATAACTGTGATGGTATTAAACCGAAAAGTAAATTTAAAGTATTATAATTTTCAGAGATATAGATATAATAATACAATAAACCAACTAAATGCCACGGAATTGTAGTCAGTGTCTTCCTTACAAATACTGGAGGATGATCATGATCGATATCCTTTTTTTTATGACTTTGATGGGTTAATGTTGTGTCATCTGAAAAGGTAACACTCTTCTTCTTAGCATTTGCTCTTTTCTTTACAGGCATTCCTAAACTACCAGAATATGTGTATTACTGAATGACCTTACAATCACTGTTCAATGTACTTACATCCCTTTATCATTCATCCTTAATAAGCTTTTTTAGATTCACACATATATTTATATTTCAAAATAGTGGGAACAAGATATTTTTTCAATATTCCTCTCTACTCATATTGTGAAAAAAAACATAGATGTTATACCCTCAACTATACGCATATGATGATTTTAATTTTGAATACTGTTACTGAGTTAATTCAATGTCCAGGATGCAATGTTAACAATATACAGAGTACAAAATAATGTAATATGTGAACTTTTTGTATTAGCATTTGCTTTATATTACATAATAGAAGCTGTTAAGGCGCAGGGTATGAATTTGTGATTGGAGGTCGCACAATGAACACTTTTGTAATATATTTGTTCCTTAGTAATATCTGGGTCTTCTTAATCGATTGTTTTATAATATGTACAATTGTATAGTTAAGAGTTTATTTCATTTATATAATTCTAAATTTGATGTGTCCGTTTCTCAGCTAATTTGAAAGAATCAAATTTTCTGAACTATATGTAAGAATCATTTGAACTTTTTTATATCTATATTGACTTGCATATCTATATCTATATATTTTTCGATTGTTATACATTCAATATTTCGTTAACCAAGTTTTTGAAATAGTCTTAGTTAGAAACTTCTCTATCATTCTTTATCACACAATGATCTCAATGAAAACTCAATGTTGATAAGATCTCTCCATATCTCAAAATGGGCTGTTCTACCTGCCTTCTGAGCTAATCGCTTTCGTTTATTGATAGATAAGTTACTAAATCTTCTAATGATATTAAAATCTAACAATGGCCTCATTACATGGGTTGTTTGGTAAAAATCGTTAGATAACCTTTCCATTCTTGGATTTAATCCTGCAATCTGTAGTTCTGTGTCAATAACTTGTTGCTGTATAACGTATAACCTTCTAAATGAATCTTCATTTAATGGAATGACCTTAAAAAGAGAACCGTCCACACCAGCTCCAATAGATTGGTAACTAGTAGGATCGAGTTTTGACAATGTAAATTCATTATTACAAGGCAACAAAGTCATGCATGTATTAGTAGTATGCAAATTAAAACTGGAAAAATGAGCTAGTCTTTGACCTGATAAGGAATTAGGTTCATCTGGTGCATATTTTAAAATATGTAACATATCTTTACGGTCAGATGCAGCAAAGTAAATATCTCCATTATTAACCAGGAATTCCAAAGCTATTGTTTCGAATTTGGATACACTTCTACCAAGTGGAATCATTCTATATGGTTCTGCATCAAATCCGATGAACTGGAAACCCTGCATTGAATCACCGATTATTAGTAAATTACCAAATGATTTTGAATCTGTGACATATACAGGTAGATCGAGAAATGCTACCGGAACAACAGATTCATCTTCTTGAATATCTCTTACCATGATTTTTTGACTTTGGTTAATTATAAATCTACCACTAATTTCACAAACAGAATTAACATTCCCTCTAACAGTTTCTTGGAAAATTTCTTTGAATTTATAATTTGTATCAGGCTTACCAGGTTCGGGAACAACTTCATTAGGATTCAAAATGACGAAAGAACCTGCTGCCGGTAAATCTTCGGTACCAATTGATGCAATACCAACAACAATCATTTCTTTCTTTAATTTTGTTTTGGAATTCATTTGAATAATGATAGATCTCATATCATTAATTAAGGAATTTGGCTCAAATTCTTTACTATCTATGACATTCCATGTTTTTGGATTTACCAATAAAATACCACTTTTAAAACCTTTTGCGTGTGGAACATCTGGTTTATACCCTACCAACCTTTCACCATCTTCACCAAGGGCATCAAAATCAATATTCTTTGCGTATGCTACTACATACATTTGTGATTTTTCATGATATATAACCTTGGTTAATGTCATATAATCCTCAAGGGTATCGCTTAAAACAACCTTTTTCAAAGGAAGTTGGTTCCCATAGTAAACATCCTTGCGATCTAATGTATATACTCTTGTATTTTTTATATCATCAACACACATGACTGACTTATGACCCCACGGACTCATAGAAACAATAGGTATATTTGCAAATTTAAAAACCCTTGGTAATGAATCATCCTCCTTTATTATTATATAAGGTACACTACCGGTCAGAAAAATAACTGAATATCCGTTATATTCTGGTATATAATGCATTATCCTTTCAATAGAGCTAACACCTTTTGCATATGCATTTTCAGGCGCACCAGTTATTGATATATTGTTCCTACTCAAATTTCTATAAAATCGGCTGTGTCTTTGTAGAGAATTCTTATACTGATAAATTTCACCACCAAAGGTTAATATTGTCAAGTATTCTTCTTTATGTTGATTACCAAGTTTATTAATCATTACTTGTTTAATCTGAGGATCGGGTACAACCTCATCAGGAAGTTGGTATGTACTTATGTATAATAGTTCATCCAATTGATCAACACCATTTAATTGAAAAATTCTATCATTGTGATCTCTAGGGAAAAAGATAATTTGATTATCCGCCGTCACAAAAGTAAATAGAAGTTGTTCCTTTTCTGGATCCTTAGTATTGGTTAAGAATTCGTTACACATGTTACTCTTTAAAATAACACCTGATGTTAAAACCATTTCTGACAAAACATCTGGTAAATCAACTCTGAAAAATTTCTTTTTCCTCTTGGTATCCAATTCATATATCTTGATATCACCTCTTGATAAAGTAATTAAGATATATGGGTCCATTACTGAAACATTAACTACTTCATATTCAAAATTAATTGTAGTTAAACGATGAAAACTGATGTCATATAGGTATAAATGATTTGTTGTAACTTGAACTATACGTTTATCTTCACCAAACATTGAAATATAGACTGTTGCAGCATCTCGTCTAAATCTCCCCTCTTTGTATAAATTAAAACCTTTATCAATTTGATAGATATCACTTCTCGAGTTTTTAGAATCTGTGGTGACTAAAAATTTATCTTGAGACTTAAACTTTAGATTCCAAATTTGAGTCACACTAATAAACTTCAAAGCCAATTCAATTTCAGGCTTAACACTTGGTTCAATGATAGTTAAATGTGAACCTGTATTGTTACCGGAAGTACCTACAATTGAGTATTCAGCTTGATTTGGATTTGGTAACCCTTTCAGAGTTGGCTCAATCGAAGCTGTTTTCCCAATTGCCAATGAGGTAAGTGGTCCAATATTTTTGAACCTTGATAATAATTCTAAATCAAATGGTTGGATTGTTTCCACCAATATTTCTTTTTTATTTGAATCATCTGTTTTACTATTTTCGTGACCATATAAATTATCCTCATCATCTTCGTCGTATTCCTCTATATTCTCAGGAATATATTCAGCATGCTGTTCTTTAGTAGTTATTACAGATTTTATATTATTTAACCTTAGTATCAATGCATCACCAGATTGATAACCAATGAATAAATCAGTTATTTTTTTATTTTTATCAGAATGTAAACAGGATACACATGTTGGATTTGTATTCTCCTTTAATACGTCGTTGACTATAGGCAATTCATGAATGTCGAACTTCGTTAACAGCCTACCTTCTAAATCTAATTGAATTAGATATATATTGCTCTCTTGGTCAAATAATAGTAAAGATCCGTCATTACTTTGTTGTTCATCAGTCGGTGGTAAAAAATATCTAACGGGTTTATTAAACATAATCTCTAAATTCGATCTATCTACAATTCTACCCTTTTTAATAGTTTTATCAGCAAATGAGTTCAGTATTATTATCGATTGTAAAACACCTGTATTGTCCACATATATAATTTCATTTACACCTAATAAAATGCAACCATTCTTTAAAGATATCAAACTATGAAGATCCCAGGGTAATTCAGAAACATCACCAATAACAGTAGTAGAAATATTTGTTTCTGTGTCATCTGTTTGTAAATCTAAACTTAATAATATATAATTTGTTGGTAAAGGTGCTAATTGTGCATTACCAATCCATGCTAAAGTTGGTTGATATAATATTGCGATTGTAGGTTTTATAAAATTTTGTAAAAATTGAATATCAAGTATGTTTTTTATCTTTGAGTTTAATTGATTTGCTGTGATTACAATACTTTGATTTGTAAGTTTATTTTTACTTATATTGCTATTGGAATTCTTAGTATCTTCTTCGTAATCATCTTTTTCTAAAGTAAATGGAAGAATAGCAATACAATCGGTATTGAACATCAAGACACATCTTTGCGCATGGTCAACTCTCAATTGTGTAGTTTTGGATAATTCCAATAAAGATAGATCTTTAAATTTATCTTCATAATAATGCAAACTTAGTGTCTCCAAAGAATTTGTATTGTCATTAAATTTAACAATGGATAATTTTGAAACTGAAGTAGATATCAATAGCACATCTAACGGAGAGTCTCTTTGTGGAGCCAATGCAATATCTGTAATTTTACCATGCAATTTGTATTCATTTGTTAAATGCAGGTTCCCATTATCACCAAATGAGTAGATCGACAATATATTCGTTCTTACAGTAATTAATTCAGTATATTTATCTGTTGTGAAGTTCCCGGTTACAGAATGAGAAACAACTGTAGCATCCAATACGTCATCATAGACATTCATATTCACTAGTTACTACACACACACAAATGTTGCTATGCTATTTGCTGCTCTACAACTTTACAAAGGTACGTGTCCTTTAGAATAATAATTTACCTCTAAGTTCTATTATTTAGGTTAATAATTTTTCATATATTTGAATATTATATTTTGATTATTTTTCCAATGCGGGAAAGCGAAGAATTATTGAATACAAAAATTTTAAACTAATTGAAAAATGTCGTCATCCAACCACAAATGAATATATTGAATAATTAAGTATTTGCTGTTGTGCCTCTTTCTCCACAAAATTTGTAGTTATTGTACCTTACTCTTTCTGAACAAGTCAGACCACTTTTTTTATTATTTTTTTGTAAAATATTTTTATATATAAGAGATACAGTGATATACTGATTAGAAATAGATCTATACCCAAAATGACAGAAAGTATCCAAGAGGAGTTGAAAGAGATGACTGTAGCAGACAATACATTCACTATTGTTATCAAACTAGGTACCTCATCCTTAGTTGATGAGAAGACTAAAGAGCCAAAATTATCGGTTATGTCTTTAATCGTTGAAACAGTAGTTAGATTAAGAAGAGAAGGACATAGAGTAGTCATTGTATCTAGTGGTAGTATTGGTGTTGGTTTAAGAACATTAGGATTAGATAAGAGACCTAAGAAAGTTGAAGAAGTACAGGCTATTGCAGCTGTCGGTCAAGGTAGATTGATTGGTAGATGGGATTCATTATTTTCTCAATTCAATCAACGTATTGCACAAGTTTTATTAACAAGAAATGATATTTCGAATTGGAGTCAATATAAGAATGCTCAAAACACATTAAATGCATTATTAGATATGGGTGTGATTCCAATTGTAAATGAGAACGATACATTATCTATTTCTGAAATTAAATTTGGTGATAATGATACATTATCTGCTATTACATCAGCATTAATTACTGCTGATTATTTATTTTTAATGACAGATGTTGATTGTTTATACACAGACGATCCAAGATCCAATCCAGATGCCAAACCAATATTGATTGTTCCAGATATTGCCAGCGGATTACCAGGTGTTAATACATCTGCTGGATCCGGATCTGATGTTGGTACCGGTGGTATGGAAACCAAATTAATTGCAGCAAATTTAGCTACCAATGCTGGTGTACATACTATTGTTATGAAGAGTGATATTCCAGCAAATGTATTTACTATTGTTAAATATATGCAATCATTAGGATTGAATTTAGATGAAGACGAGAAAAAGGAATTATACGATGACAAAGATGTATTGGCATTGCAAGCTAATGAATTATTAAAATTAAATAAATTAAATGTTCCATTACATACAAAGTTTATTGCTAATGATAACCAACATCATTTAAAAAATAGAGAATTTTGGATATTACATGGGTTAGTAACACATGGTTCAGTAATCATTGATGAAGGTGCATACAGAGCATTAACAAGAAAGGATAAAGCAGGGTTATTACCAGCAGGGTTAATTGATATTGAAGGTACGTTCTGTGAATTAGAATGTGTTACATTAAAAGTAGGTAAGAAATTAAGTAATGGTGAGTTAGATACCTCAGTTCCATTAAGAGATGTTGGTAGAGCACGTTGTAATTATTCAAGTTTAGAATTGAATAAGATCAAAGGATTACAAAGTGATGAAATTGAGAACGTTTTAGGATATGGGGATAGTGAATATGTTGCTCAAAGAGACAATATGGCTTTCCCACCAAACTGAACCGTTTCTAAACCAAACGTAAAAGCAAATATAGACAGACTACTTTAAAAACATATACAGAGATATAGATTATATATATGATGACGTATTACGAGATACATACTATAATATTTTTATTATTACTATTATTATTATAATTATTATCACGCTGAATAACAGGTTGTTCAACGTGACCTGTATTTTTTTTTTATTTTAACCGTTTATAATAATATTGTAAGCTAATACAATGTGTATATCAATACCCATCTGACTTGAATCTGAATCAGGTAAAGGGGTGTGGGTGAGTTATATCCATGGAATATAAAAATATAAACAAACAAAACAACTCCACTAACTACCGAACATGGGGGGCGGTGGGGTGGGAACACGCACAGTTGATGATACCAGGTAACCGTGTTACACCTAGTGGCAATAAATATATAAATAAATAAATATATAAATAATTATACGTCATTTTCGCTATAACTGCAACTAAATATATACGTCATAGTATAAATGGTATAAATGTGAATTTTTTATTTGTGGTCAGGCCAGTTGAAAAAGAAAAACAGAACCATATCTTGATTGGTACCCGGGTAACACACCTTGAGTAACAGAAACTCAATAAATCAATCAATCAATCAATCAAGAAAGAAAAAAATGAGAATAGGAGCCACGGAAACAAGTCGGGTGGTAAGTAGAAACAACGCATTGCATTTACTGGACTGGGAAGCAAGAGAGGTTTGCAATGCATATGAAAAATAAATGCTAGGTAAGGAAGGAAAAACAAGAAAAGACAGAGAGAGGGGGTTGGGGGGTCGTTGGGCTACAAACCACGGAAGAGCCCGTTGTCATTGCGGACGAGCTGTGTACCGTTTCTCGACTCTTCGAGAGGGTGAAACAGAAATCTGAAAGAAGAAAAAGAAGAAGAAGAAGAAGAAGGAGAAAACTGAGCACAAATACGTAACGGGGTTATCAGGAATCCAACTGTATAGTCAAATTTCAGCCACACCTATTTCCATTTCCATTTCCATTTCCATTTCTATTTTCCGTCTGTCTGTCTCTCTGTAGACTTCTGTTAAATCTAATTAGTAAAATGCTTTTTTCTGATTTGTAAAATATACTATTGGGCGTTTCACATCTCATCTCATCCCCTCTCTCTTGGCTCTTCAAACTGCCGTTTTACAACATATCCCATCTATCACCCTCTTTTTGCTCAAATCAGCCTTAGCGTTGCTTAATTCACTGTTAAAACTTAGAATAAAAGAATAAAATATATATATCCAATCGGTGTGAAATGACGTATACTTGGTTCATTAAGTACTTAGTAAAAAAAAATATAACATCCATTTTGCTTTTTGGCAACTTGCGTTTGTAATCTCTTAAGAGCAAAAAAGGAACAGACTGTGTGTGTCGTATTTGCCATTCTTGGTTATCTTTTTATAGATAAGAACTTATGCATTATTCACAAGAATATATATATATATATATATATAAATATAAATATATTAGCTTATTGTAAATCTTTCTTTCTATCTCCTCTTTTATATTCTTGCATCTCTTCACCCTCTTACTTGTATTTAGTAAAATAAACTAAAATAAATCACACATCACACATCACACATCACACACCACTCAAATGTCTTTCGTCAGAGTATTCACACGTCAATTAAACACTAATAGTATTAGAAATATTTCTTCTACTCCTATTTTAACTACACGGCAATTCGGTTTGGATGGTACTTACGCCACAGCACTATTCAAATCTGCCATTAAAAAATCTTCAGTAAATGAAGTCAATTTACAACTAAGAGAATTATCATTAATGATTGAAAATGATTCAAAGCTATTAAATAAATTACAAACAATTAATAAATTGGAATTAAACGATAGATTAAATACAGTATCAAATTTAATTAATTATAATAAAAATTTCGTTAACGTAGATTATTCAATTCAAAAATTATTAAAAGTTTTAGCAACAAATAATAGTCTTTATTTATTACCTAAAATTTCAAATAAATTTTCAAATTTATTACAATAATTGAACATTCATATAACACATCACATTATGTTATCCTCCCCCACCCCCCCTGCATTAACAGCATTCCGCATTTACACATATATACACATATACACACATATATATACAAATACATGTCATATCATTATATCATTATAAACTATACTTTTTAACTTCATAATACAAAAAAAAAAAACATAAAAACTATCTTCAATAATAATCATAATATTATTATTAATAATATAAACGTAAGTAAACATAAATATATAAATGCTTTAAAATAAAAAATATTTCTTATATCTTCCTTTTTTTTTCTTTATAAATAATCAAAACATAAATAACACATAAATAATAAAATAGTAAAAAAATGAAAATTTAATCAAATTTAACTACTATTTAAAATCTTCTAGCTGTAAACATTAATGTAAAATATATACACTAGTTCTTCTTTTCCTTTCTTGTATTTAAGAATTCCTTATATTTTTCAATAGTAACTCTTCTTTGTTTGGTTCTATATTCTTCAAAACCTTCATATTCAGTTTTCAATAAACGATCCCAGAAAGTGAAAAATGGTTGAGCAAAATTTGTTTTAATACCAAAATTTTGATGATGAATATCATGATAGACTGCATTATTTGGGAAAAGAATTTGGAATGGATCCATTGGTAAAGCATAACCACAATGATCGTCAACAGTTTTTAATGTGGCAAATGTATATAAAATGATTTGTTCTCTATGAGAAATACCTGTTAAAAACATAGCAATACCAGTTCCTAAAGTATCTAATAAGAAACCTTCTAATGGAGCATTATATAATGCACCGTAAGCATATGGTACATATAATCTATGATGTCTTGAATGATATCTTTTGTATAGAGTTTGGGAAGTATGCATTAATCTATGTAACCAATATTGCCAAGTATCAATTAAAATAAAACCAATAGAAATTTTAATAATTGAAAGACCATATGTGTAAAAATAGTAAACAAAGAAATTTGGTACAAAACTTGGTAAATATTGTTTCCATTCCCACATTTCTTTAATTTCAAAACCAGTAGTTGGAACTGGATCAACGAATAAGAAAGCATAACCTACACTACTTTGAATAATATGTTGTAAAATAACTTCTTGGAATACTTCCCATCTATCAGCTTTATTTCTTTTAGCAATTTCTTCACTTGGATGAATTCTATATTTTTCAGCTAAATGATAAATATCAATTATATGGAAAAACAATGAAAATGCCCAATATGCTACAACAGGTGCAAGTAATGATAAAACACCATCAGACATTGAAGATAATAAATTTTCTTTTTCCACAATTTTAAATGATGGAGCAGTAGTTTGACTAAAGAATCCATATGGATTCTTTAACGATTGTACGTTATCAATAACAGTATTGTTACTCATTGTAGTAATGATACTGTAATTTGTTTTACTTTAGTTATTAAAATAATGATAATAATAATAATATAGCAATATGAATATATATATATATATTAACTATTAATACAATTTAAAATAGCACAAAAATAAGTTACACAATAGATAGGAGTCAATGAATATTAACTGTTTATATATACAAAAATATGAAATGTAAATAAATACTTGTTCATATATACATAGATAGCTTAGGTTAGTTTAGTGTAGTGTGATTTGACATATTAGTGTAATGGATATGATAGATGATGAAGTAAGTAAGCAAGTGTCTTGTGATGCGATGATACATGGTGCATTCAATTACACAGTCAAGCCAGTATGCGAGAAATTATTTTTTTTCTGTTCGAAACAAAAAAGAAATACTAAAAAAAATGAACTGTAAAATGAATGGGAATAAGATAATAAGAGTGATTGTAGTAGTAGTATATTGCAAGACTATGATGATGGTATTGATATTATTATTATTATTATTATTTTATTTTACTAATGTTAATGTGATATTATGTCAGTAAGTAAAATATTATAATTTGTGTATATATTGTTAAATTCTTGCAAAACATACACAGGACTAGACACATTTATTTTTTTTTTTTCCTTTTTCCCTTGTATTCAATAAGCCAAAAAGCAAAAAAATTACAAATCACAGGCTAGACAGTGAAGCGAGATGAAGCAAAGTTAAGTAATTAATCCGTGGAACCTGTTTATATCAAGTGCAAGTCAAACGAATCTAGAATATCTTAGTAATTGCAATTACAATTGCAATTACAGTTGAACTATAAGCGGTTAATACTTTAAAAACAAAAAAGTTAAAATAATTAATCTATGCCAACTTACATGGCAATGGAGGGGAGGAAATAAAGAATTTCTAATGGCAAAATTAATAAAAAAGATTTGGCATATGACTGAAACGTAATATTGATTATCACCAATTATAATAATATTAGTATAGTTTGCATTTTCTGGCAGGTGTGTCAAATTAAAAATATGTATTCTTCCTGAGCTTCAAAGGCTTGGTTGGGTTGGGTTGGTGATCCAATGAATTTAAAATTCTATGATCCAAAATGTGTTTCGCCTATTCAACCCAGCAGAGAAGTAATGAAAAGTGTGCGTATTTTAAAAAAACAATTTCGAGAAAGAAAAAAAAACAGACAACCAAAATGTGAAAAAAAAACTTTACAAGAAAATCACTAGAAGAAGAAGAAGAAGAAGATTTATAAAGTAAAGTAGACGTATTTTTAGCTATAACATCCGCGGATAGTATGGGGTTGGGGTGGACAGTGGGCAGAAACAACCGTACCGCGCGAAAAGAATAAACTGGTGTTTTACTAAATTGGGTAATAGTAATCTGCGTTCGGTAACTATCCGGTATTCCAATTAGGGAAAATAATAATATTTTACTTTACATATTTATTATTATTATATATATTTATTTATTTAAACGACGGACCGACACAATACGAATCATTACAGGCTGGTCAGTAGAAACATACAAGAACAGTGAGTTTCTCTACTGGTTGCTATTCTCTAGTTCTACTAAACTTAAACGAGAGGAAATATTGACATTTGAACTTAATTTGATTGTCCGATGAGAAGATATTCTGAACGAACAGACCAGGCTTCCCTCTTTTGTGGTTGAACCAAATAACACACATATCTAATAAGCTAAACAAAACTAAAATAAGCCTAAAATACCTCTAAGATAAGATTAAGATAGCTTATATAACTGAGAATATTTTTATATTTGGTGGCGTCGTAGGAACGGATAAACCTGCCGAGATCGAAATTGTACTTGGAAGATAGATAGATAGGTAGTAAGAGAATAAAAAGTGTCGGTACAAATGTTTTAAACTCAAACACAAGAACTAGTAGTGCCGAATCCTTGCATTTGTCATATGTCATTCTTCTTGATGGGTTTTTTGGGTATATTGGTTGGCCACCGAGGGGTAATGGATTTAATACCTTCTATGGCTGGGTCGTCGATATCTTATTTTACTATGCTATATTAAACTATACTATAGTGTATCTTGAGTAAATATTTATATATATATATATACATGTATATATCAAACGAGTAATAGCTTAGGTGCGAATGTAATATCTATGATATAGATGCAATCGATCAAACAATATATACTGGATTCCATTGGTTTAACTTTACATATACTTAAATCTTGTTTAACTTGTAAGGCACATGACAGTAATCAATTTCAGTTTTGTAAAAGACACATTGTGTCACGTGCGGCCCAAAAACTGGCTTTTTTTAAAAAATAAAAAAAAAAAAATTAATAATAATAAAATGTTTAGTTTTTTTATTTTGGTAAAAGAGATGAGATGAGATAGATAGATTAAATAAATATACACATAATTGTAATAGTAACTTACTGTTTATAATAAAACACAGAACCAAAGTCTCATACTTAATACTTATTTATTTCCCTCATCTTCCAATATTATATGTTCAATTTAATATAGTAACAATATAATGAACTTATTCGGTGAACTATCTATTAATGATACCGTGCTGGATGATGATCTAATGGTAATATCTGAATTATCATTAAATGATCATATAATAAATGATATACAAAATATAAAAGATACACAACAACAACAGCAGCAGCAACAGCAACATTTAGAATTACAATATGAGAATAGTGAAATGGACATTGATCAGGAAAGCAACACGGGTTCGATATCTGTTGATCCACAATTCAACAACAATAATGGTGATGAAAAATTAGCTATTGATTTTAATGAAACTTTGGAAGAAGATATCGATGATCATAATGATAGTAATACAAAAGCTGATTCGGAGAATATAGGAAATGATTCACAGAATGGGATAATGATTAAATCATTGTTATCACCAACTAGCTTAGGAATTGCAGCAGCAACCCCTGTAAATAATACATCCCCATCTCTTGCATCCACAGATGATGTCCCAACTATCACCCCTAATGATCATAACAACAATCCGTCAGATTATAATGTTAACGATATATATTTAAAGCAAGAACTTCGATCTAGATCAGGTAAACAACCTATTAATATAATGATCAACCACCATCATTACTACGATCATAATACAAACAAACAAAATAATCTTAATGAAAATAATGATATTTATGAAATTACAAATAACAACAATAATAATAATACTAATAATAAAGTATTGTCAATACATGATCAATATGAAAATAATTTACAATTACAATTAGAAAGAGAAAGAGAAAAATTTAAACTACCATCGCCATGGTCTTCAATTTCAAACCCTGCATCAAAATTAAGTTATAATATATTCACAATATTTCAAATATTATTAAATTTATTTACAATATCATTATTATTGATAATTGTAATAGCAATAATCAAGACAATCAAGAAAGATATTGTTTTAACATGGGAAGAAAAAAAAATTGAATTAAATTATGAATCAGAAACATGTAAAAGACAGTTTTTTACAAATAAATGTAATTCTACAAAAAAATTACCTGCATTAGAAAATAATTGTCAAGAATGGTTAAATTGTATGAATAGAAATAATGATATTTTTTTCACAGCAAGAGCAACCTTAACAGCAAATTTATTTGGTAATATAATAAATTCATTTGTAGAACCTATCGGATGGAAAGCACTGATTGTACTATTAATAACATTCTTCATTTGGTGTTTCAGTTCCAATTTCTTATTAGGTTTCGCAAGAGCAAAATCATATTACGGAAATAATGAAATTCAACCTAATAACAATAATAATAACAACAACAACAATAATAATTCCACTGCTATTACAAAAATTGCAACCACTCAAGAAAGTTCACACGAATCATCATAATACAATACAATTATAAACATACACCATTTGCATCTACAAATAATCAAAATAAATACACAAAGATGCGTTGTATCTTGTTATCTATTCGTTATCACCATTTTATTTCACAAGTTACTGTCACTTCAATCATACAACTAACTTTACAGCAACAATAATAGTAATCAGTATATCAATATTTTTTTGACCGCTTAATACTTCTATACAAGACATGCGGAATTCCATCCCCGGATAGTCATACTACTTTAGATGCGAGAAACAGGGAAAAATGAAATTTAAGAAATTATTATATATATATAAGGGGAGAAATAACGAAAAACAATGCAACCAACTGATTGATTGACTGTAGAATATATATAAATATACTATATATAGACATACTCAATTGAGATATACCTATATACACAGGGTTTTCAGTATCTAATAATCCCCCCACAATTGCATACCATCATGACAATTCTCTCAAAATTATCATTATCACATAAATGTATTAGATCATTAAGTAATTTAGCATTTCCAAAACATATCACCAATGAACCAATTAAAGTATTTGGTTCCACTGATTTAAAGGATTGGGATTTGTTACGTGCCTCATTGATGAAATTTAAAAGTTCTTCCTTAGAAGTTCCATTAGTTATCAATGGTGAACGTATTTATTATAATGGGAAAGATGGAATAACTCGTTCTTTTTATAAACAAACTAATCCAGCAAACCACGAGCAAGTGTTGGCAAATGTAACACAAGCCAATGAAAAAGATGTGTTGAATGCAATTAAATCTGCAAAAGAAGCAAAAGAAAGTTGGGCAAATATGTCATTTTATGATAGATCAGCAATTTTTTTAAAAGCTGCTGATTTAATCTCTACAAAATATCGTTATGATATGTTAGCAGCAACAATGTTAGGTCAAGGTAAAAATGTTTATCAAGCTGAAATTGATTGTATCACTGAATTGTCTGATTTCTTCAGATACAATGTAAAATATGCTAATGAATTGTATTCTAAACAACCAATTGAATCTGCACCAGGTGTTTGGAATAAAGCTGAATATAGACCGTTAGAAGGTTTTGTTTATGCAGTTACTCCATTTAATTTTACCGCTATTTCTGCAAACTTAATTGGTGCTCCTGCTTTGATGGGTAATACAGTAATTTGGAAACCATCACAAAGTGCAACATTATCAAATTATTTATTATTAACTGTTTTAGAAGAAGCAGGTTTACCAAAAGGTGTTGTTAATTTTATTCCCGGAAATCCAGTTGAAGTAACAGATTTAGTATTAGCTGATAATCAATTCGGGGCATTGCATTTTACAGGTTCAACTGATGTCTTTAAAAGTTTATTTGGAAAAATCCAAAATGGTGTTGTCTCAAATCTTTACAGAGATTATCCACGTATTGTCGGTGAAACAGGTGGTAAGAATTTCCATTTGGTTCATTCCTCTGCAAGTATCCCTCATTCCGTGTTATCTACAATCAGAGGTGCTTATGAATTTCAAGGTCAAAAATGTTCAGCCACATCAAGATTATATTTACCAAAATCTAAGAGTGAAGAATTTGTAAAAGACTTCATTGGTACTTTACAACAAGAAAATAGTAAAATGACACCTACCAATACGTCAGCTGGTCCAATTAATGGCGGTGATCTACGTGGGTTTATTGGACCAGTTATTCATGAACAAAGTTTTGATAAATTAGTCAAAGTCATTGAACAAGCCAAGACTGATCCAGAGTTAGAAATAATTTACGGTGGTAAATATGATAACACAAAGGGTTGGTTCATTGAACCAACATTGATTAAATCTCTTAATCCCAATCATGAATATTTAAGCAAAGAATTTTTCGGTCCAATTTTAACATATTACGAATATCCAGATGCAGAGTTTGAATCAATTTGTGAAACTATTGATTCATCTACTCAATATGGTTTAACCGGTTCCATTTTTGCTCGTGATCGTAATGCAATTAATATTGCAGACTCGAAATTAAAATACAGTGCAGGTAACTTTTACATTAATGATAAATGTACCGGTGCTGTTGTTGCACAACAATGGTTTGGTGGGGCAAGAATGAGTGGTACAAATGACAAATCAGGCAGTGGCAATATTCTAAACAGATTCGTTAGTATTAGAAACGTAAAAGAAAATTTCTACGAAATAACTGATCATAAGTATCAATCTAATTACGAATAGAAGACAAAATGGTACACTGAAAAATAAAAGAAGGCAAGCCCTCATTGCATGTCACCCCGTGCCATTCCTTCACGAAAAATGTATATATAATGAAAAGAAAATACTACTAAATAAATATTCTCAATCGTCTGTATTCAGAATTACATAACAACCATTTAAATATTCTTCAATAGAATTGTTTCTAATTATAACAACTGAGAAACAAAAAGACAAAACAAGACACCATCAAGCCTCTTATTCTTGCATTGTCGAGGTTCTATAGACAAACATTCTACTTACGTGTTATTCACACCAGGTTAAACAGAAAGACGTCTAACTTGCATATCGTTCCTAATCCATGTATGCACATGTTCTCTAAACAAAGGGATTGTCCATCAACGACATCCATTCGAACCTTATGCCACATCATTTTCATTCGATGCCCCCCTCTAACATCTGTTGACGGAGAAGTTGAAAAATTTTTGTGCGAAGAAACCTGGAGTGAGATAGATACGAAATTTTTGTAATTAAAAATATAAATATATATATACTTGAGATTTGTATTTGTAACTGATAGTATTAGTATAGTTTTTATTGCCCATGGATTATACAAAAACTGTAAGAATCGGTTACTGTAAATTCATTCATTAGTATTTTTTGGTTCAGTGTGGGTGTGTATTTTTTTACCTGTTCTTTCGTTTGGCAGTACCTTTATTTTTCTATTCCCTCCTTTTAATCTATTATATTTTTTTATCAACTTCCATTCATTTATTTACCATCTACATTAAACATTTATTTTACCCGTTATACTCTGATACTAAACTGAAAATTACCGTTTTATATGAACTATGAGTACAAATAATAATAAAAAACCGAATGGTTTATTTGTACCAACAAACGGTGGTAAAAATAGACCAAAGCAGATTCATGTAGCTCATAGACGTTCACAAAGTGAATTGACTAATTTGATGATTGAACAATTGACATTGCAAAGACAATTGGAAATTGTTCAAGCTCAACAACAAAATATACTAGCTCAACAACAACAATATGCTCAACAAACTTCACAATATTTGAATACTAATTGCAATTCATTTATTCCACAAGTACCAAATCCTTATTTTAATTCACCAAACAATATGTTAGGTTCACCTAAATATCATGGCAATAATAATAATGGTAGAGGAAAAAATCATTCCAGAAATAATTCAGGTTATGATCATAATAACAATAACAATAACTATAATCCTAATACCTCTATTTCTCCTCCAGTTATTAGTATTCAAGATTCTGAAGGTAATAAGTACCAAAGTAATGGACACAAAAAAAATGGTTCACAATCAAATATTCATGGACATGCAAGAAGACAATCATTGGGCATCGATGAAGCAAAAAAGGCTGCAGCTAATGAACAAGCAAAAAGATCAGCGAATGAGACAGAAGAGAAACATGTACCATCCTCTAATGGAACTGACACTACTAGCAAAGGTAGTAGCAAAAGTGATACTACCGACCCATTACCAAGTTTTAAGTTTCCACCTACAAATGCTAACGCTTCACCTCAAAAAAAGAAATCATCGAGTAGTAATTCCACTGAAGCTTCGAACTCATTTAAATTTCCCCCACCACCCCCACCAACAATTAAGACAAACTTGAAGGAAAAAAGTGAAGATGATTTTATAAAAACTCCAACAAACCATCGTCATTCAAAATCAAAAAATGGTGGTGATTCATCTAATTGGAGATCTAACAATCAATCCCCATCTACTCAGCTGTCCCCATTCCGTCACAGACAAAATAATTCAAAAGATTATAACTTATTTAATGCTTTAGAACCACCTGCAATTTTCCAACCTGGTCATAGAAATCGCTCTTCAGGTAGCTCTGTTCAAAGTTTTAACTCCTATTCTACAAACAATGGAGGCCAAAACCAACGTAAGACCCTATTTGCACCATATTTACCACAGGCTAATATCCCTGAATTAATTCAACAAGGTAGATTAGTTGCTGGTGTATTACGTGTTAATAAAAAGAATAGATCCGATGCTTGGGTTTCTACCGATGGTACATTGGATTCAGATGTTTACATCTGTGGTTCAAAAGATCGTAATAGAGCTTTGGAAGGTGATTTGGTTGCTGTTGAGTTACTGGTTGTTGATGACGTATGGGATTCTAAAAGAGAAAAAGAACAAAAAAAAAGAAGAAAAGATGCCACAACACAACAAGATATTGTTTCATTAGATGCACATGACGATTATCATAATGATGCTTCTACTAATAGCAATAATGTCAATGATGAAAATGTATTGTATTCACCAGCTACTCCAAAAATTAGTTCCCGTTTAGAAGTCACGTCCTCAGCTACCTCTGATAGTGATAGTCAATCACCAACAAAATCATCAGTTAAAAGAAGAGGCTCGCTAAAACAACGTCCAACTCAAAAGAAAAATGATGATGTTGAAGTTGAAGGTCAATCATTATTATTGGTAGAAGAAGAAGAAATTAACGATGATTTTAAACCTCTATATGCTGGACATGTTGTTGCTGTCTTGGATCGTATTCCAGGTCAATTATTTAGTGGTACTTTGGGTTTATTAAGACCATCTCAACAACCACAAAATGACACTAAAGTCAACCATACTCCAAAAATTGTTTGGTTTAAACCTACCGATAAAAAAGTTCCATTGATTGCTATTCCTACTGAATTAGCTCCAAAGGATTTTGTTGAAAACGCTGACAAGTACGCAGATAAGTTATTTGTTGCAGCATTAAAGCGTTGGCCGATCACTTCCTTGCATCCATTCGGTATTATTATATCAGAACTAGGTGAAATAAATGATCCAGAAACTGAAATAAATTCCATTTTAAGAGACAAAAATTTTCTATCCAATGAATATATTGATCCAAAAGACCCTAAACATGAAAGGGCTGCATTTCAAGCTTTATCGGTATCTAATGAGAATTTAAAGGAAAGAAAGGATTTTACAGATCCAAGTAACAAAGTAATTGCAATAACCGATGATGGCCTAATTTCAGATTTTTCGTTTCATATTAAAAACAATGATGACGGCACTATTGAATTAGGTTGTCATGTTGTAGATGTAACAGAACAAATAGAAGAAGCTTCTTCTTTAGATAGAAGGGCTAGAAAAAGATCCTCAAGTGTATTCATGCCACAAAAGGTAGTTCATTTATTACCTACAGCTTTGAACGACTCATTGACATTCTCTAAAGATAAAGTATCAGCAACATTATCCACCGTTTTTACTTTAGATGCAAAATCTTTAGCCGTAAAATCGACTTGGATTGGTGAATCTATTGTTTCTCCAACATCTTTGCTTACATTAGAAGAATTAAATCATGACTTATTGTCCAGTCCTTCTCCAGTATTCTCTAAACTAAAAGATATTTCGACTGCCTTTTACTCTCAAAGAATTAATTATCCAAATGCTGAATTAATGCCTATTTTGCCTTTATTCGAAAGTTTGGATGACGAAAATGTCAAAGTTGAATTGAATATTTTGACTGGAAATTTAGGAAATGCTGTCATTAACGAAATCAAAAAGACTGTGAACCAGACAGTAGCAAAGGAAATGTACTCCAAGTTAGGAGAGAAGACTTTATTAAGAAGACAAGCATCTCCAACAGTTAATAAGATGGAATTATTCAAGAAAAAAGTTCAAAAATTAGGATTTGAAATGGATATTACATCATCTAGTTCGTTATATAAATCTATTCTAAACATTAAAGATGATACAGTTAGAACTGGTGTAGAAATCCTGTTATTTAAATCAATGCCAAGAGCCAAGTATTTTGTTGCAGGAAAGGTTGACCATACACAATATGTCCACTATGCCAACAATCTACCTTTGTATACACACTTCACTTCTCCAATGAGAAGATATGCTGATCACGTTGTTCATAGACAATTGAAAGCAGCTTTAAGAAACCTACCATATGAAGATGACATTGATTCTTTAAACATCACTTCCGAATATTGTAACTTCAAGAAGGACTGTGCATATGAAGCTCAAATACAAGCTATTCACTTGCTATTATGTAACACCATAAATGATATGGGTAACGCCACCGGTCAAATATTAACGATGGCTACAGTTTTACAAGTATATGAATCCTCATTTGATGTTTTCATTCCAGAGTTTGGTGTAGAAAAGAGAGTCCATGGTGATCAATTACCATTACTAAAGGCAGAATTTGATTCTGTAAATAGAGTGTTAGAGCTTTATTGGCAACGTCGTGTTGATAGTGCAACTTTTATTCCTCTAGATGAAAAGAATCCAAAGTCATACAGAAATTCTATCAAAAATAAGTTCAGATCAACAACCGAGGAGATTGCAACCATCGAACTTCAAAATGAGAAGACACATGGATCACTAGTAAGTGATGAGTTGGCAGCCAAATTAGAAGGTATGCATTTGACCATTCCTAAGCTAAAATTCCCACAACTAGACGATAATTCAAATTCACTATCTAGTTTCATCGCCAGTGCAGTCACTAGAAGAGAAAATGATAATTATATTCAAGAAATCCGTGAATTGCAGCAGGTACCTATTTTATTAAGAGCTGAAATTGGTATGGCATTACCTTGTTTGACTGTGTGTGCACTAAATCCATTTATGAAGTCAGATTAATTTAAAATATTTATCTGAATCCCTTTTTTTATTCCTTTTTATACCCATTTACATAACATTATTATCACCAACTGCATTATTATTAAATAATAAATAAATTCATTCATTAAATAACAAAATACATTATTAATTAATATCATTATTATATAGTTTACTCGTAATTACAATTTAGGTTGTATACACATGGCCTATCATTGTTATATATGCTGTTAATAGTTAAAAAGAAATTGTTAGTAATAGATGTATGATAACAATACAATTTTATAATTAGTTTTCATAATTTTCAAAAGTACTTAAATTTACAGTAAGGAGAATATTTACATGTATATATTAATCACTAGATGTTGCTAATGAGTATAATGCTTTTATTCTTTTCCATGGTGACTTAGTATAGGCCGCCATGATAAAATTACTAGCAAAACTCCAGGTTTTCTTGCCACTGCTGGATGGGTAATTCAAAGGTTTGGTTAGTTGTTTCGAAATAAAAGGAATAGAGTCAAGGCAATAGACCTTTGAATTACATAATTCTAGTAAATCTTCTTTTCCACCACAATTACCGAAGTTCGAATTACTGGTATCTCCAAATGGTAACTGACAAATGTAATAAGTAGTGAAGTCATTGATTGCAACATTACTTAACTTCAACTTCCTTGCTACCTTTTCACATTCAATAAGATTAGAACCAAAAATAGAACCATTGAGATAAGAAGGTGTTAGGTTTCCTAATGTGATGCATTCTTCCAGACTTTCTGCTTTCATCATTACTAAAACCGGACCAAATAATTCACGTCCTGATATTTCCATTTCACTAGTGACATCTACCAGAAGCGTTGGCTGGAAATAAAATCCCTGAGGATAATTTGGATGAACATAACGAGACCCACCTAATAGAAGTTTTGCACCATGTGAGACGGCATCTTGAATTAAATATTCTAACTCATCGAAATTTGAATCTGATATCATAGCTCCCATATCAATATCTTCAAGATGATCCATGTCTGAACCTAAACGTAATGGTTTTTCGGTCAAATTTCTATGTAAGATATTTTTCAATTTATTGTAATTCGATTTGCCGACAATTACTCTTTCAATACCAATACAGTTTTGGCCTGATGATTGGAATGAACCTCTTAATAAAATTGAGGAAAGCGAATTTAAATCTTGCACTGAATCTAATACTATGAATACCTCTTTACCGCGAATATTTACTGTTACAGATGTTAATGATTTAGAGGCATTTGATAAAACGTGTTTTGCAATAGTTTCTTTCCCAATAAATTTAATATGCTTAATTTTTGGATGAGAAATAAAATGATTTGAAGCATTATTAAGTTCATTGGGTGGTAAGAAATAACATAATTGGACTAAATCTGGAGATTCACCACATTCTTCTAAACATTTTCTTACTAGTGAAACGAAGAATTCAGAAGACCAAACAACTTGTTCTGAACATTTAACCACAATTGCGTTACCTGTAAATATTGCTGAAATAACAGGATCTAAGAAATTGTAAAAAGGACAATGCCATGATATTATGGCACTGACTATACCTAAAGGTTCATAACGAACTTCGGCAGATTTATACCATTTTGTAAAGAAATTTGTAGAATCAGAACATTTTGAAGGTTGTAAAATTCTTGCACCATGTTTTATAGTCCATTGTAATTTCTCCAAAGCTAATACAAGTTCAGTCATTGATGTATCTAACATCGTTTTTCCAGAATCTCTACATGCTACTCTTGAAATGATATCTTGATTATTAATTATATAGTCATGTAGGGAAAGCAGTACTTTCAACCTTCTTTGGAAAGATGAATCTTCCCAAGTAGATTGAGCAATCTCTGCATTTTTTATCATTTCATCGACATCACTGATATTTTTAGAGACGAATGATCCTAAATATTGACCAGTTGCCGGGCAGCAAGATCTAATTATACCTGGTTTATTTGGATCCTCGATAAGAATTGAAACAGGTCGTTTACCTTTCCAGTTCTTCTTTGCAGGATCGGGTATAGGTAATGATAATTTAACAGGTTTGATACCTGGAAGATCAGATGCAAATATTAACTTATAAAAGAAGTAAATTATGAATGCAGTAGCCACCGATGTAGTGAACCCAACGACTCGAGGGTTTTTTTGTGACTGTGTAGTCAGCAACAGATTATTGGTGACATATTCTTGTACAAAAGAGTTCAACTCTTGTAACATGGTAGAATTCAAATAAATATCAGACATATTTTTTTGATTATGATAAAATGAATATTAAAAAGGGGGAGGTAGGAATGAAGAATATGGAGAGAGAGATATGGAATAACAATTGCAAATTAGTTGAAAGTATCTGTATATATGTTGGTGTTCGTATGTTAACTGTTTTTTTTATTCTCTTAATTTTCAATTACCCCAAAAGAACTGCTTAAACAAGAAGTTAATTTCAATTACTCATAATTTATATAGTAACAATTTTTAAGTTTTGAAAAATATCAGTGCCCTTAATCTTTTAAATGTTATATACAAGTTAAAGAAGAGACAGGTTAGATGTAAAATCAAAGGGATATATTGATTGTTTATGCAAAGATATGGAATACGTTGGGTAGGTGGAGATGAAAAGGTGGCAGGGGGAAAAAAATTAGTCGTATTAATTATGTTATATACTTGTGTATAATATAGTAAAAAAAATGAAGATATGTAGATAAAAAAAACAGGAATACTATTTAAGTGAAGTTAAGAGGAAAAGGGTATGTATATCTAGATCCCTTTGTATGGAACATTGATGGTCCTTCCCCTTTTCTCCTTTATCTTGTGCAAATAATAAAAATTGTTTTATTACTTAGATAGCGTTAATGTGCATTTCTGGAATTGGTTTAGTAACTGAGCTAATCAATAATTTAACAACATCTTTTTCCTTTGTTGATGCAATTTTTTTAATTTCTTTCAATTCTTTTTGAACTTCTAAATCAGCTTGTTTTTCTAATTCACCAACACCACCAGCATTTTGATTTTCAAAAGTTTTCAATTCTTGATCTTTTTGTTGTTTGTAAGCATTGATTTCTGTAGCAGCATCGACTTTAGCTTGCTTCAATTTGTCTTGTCTATATTTTCTAGCTTGACTCACTATTTCATGAGCTTCCTTTTCAGCTTTCAATAATGTAGCAATACCGTTTTGTTGTGACTTTTATAAATTAAATTATTTCAAATATAAAAATAAGAGAAATTAAAAATTGTTAGTAAAAAAAAAAAGAAGGGAAAAATAATTAGTAGAAGACACACAGAACCAATTATCAACCATGAGCATAACACACACTCGCCCACATCTAATGGGCAAACGTCGTATTTATTGCTGGAAAGCTAAAACGGTTTAACTGCAACTTCTGCAACCACAATTCAAACCAAATTAAAACATACCATCGTAATTTTCTTGTTGTTTATATATACAATTACTTATACCTGTTCTTAACTGTAAGACCAATTAAAACAGAATACACACGAGAAAAACCTTCAACACCAAACAACCATTGTTAAAACTAAAACCTCTCTTATATTCATCAGTTATATATCAAGTTCAAATTGCAGTTAGTTGGTTGTAAAACGGTTAAGCCCAAATTTCACAAATTTCACAAATTGACAACCAAAAAATTGAAATTTGAAATTCTGAAAATTTGATGAAACTGAAATTGAAATTCAGTCAGAAACTGATGAGATGAGATGAGATGAGCTGAGGTTAAAAGAGATGTGTAGTTTGTTCGATGTATGGATGGGTCGTTGTAGTTGTAGGGTGGTAAAAGTGAACGGTGGTTTATCTGTGTGTTAGATGAGTGAGTTGTGTGAAGTTTGTGAAGTACAGGCGTTCAAGTACAAGTGTCCGAAGTGTCTGAAGAAGAGTTGTTCTTTGGCATGTTCAAAATTGCATAAAGTGAATGATAATTGTAGTGGACAGAGGTTTGATTCTGCAGAGTATGTGTCTAGTGAGACGTTGAAGGGTGCAGATGATGAAAAACATGAATCTAATTATTTGGTTCAGAGGGATTACAACTTTTTAACAGGTATAAAAAGAGAAGTTGAATTGCATAGAATGGATGGGAAGATACAGAATAAACGTATCTTACAAACAACCAATAGTAATATTAACAGTTATAGTAATAATAATAATAATAAAAGGACAAGATACAACAATGAGTCTTCTACGCGTGACGATGAAGGTTCAGGAGAGTTTGAATGTAATCATATCATGAGAAGAGGTGTTAACTGTCTATTGTTACCCCGTGGTATGCAAAGATCTATACAGAATAAAAGCAAATGGGATAAGACTTTAGATTTGTTTGTATGGACAGTCGAGTGGACGTTGTTCCCTACTAAAAGAGAAGATCCCCCTTCTGCAGCAACTAATTTTACACATTTGAGTCATAGAGTGAAAGAAACGGATGATCTAGTAGAAAGTATGAGTAAAATAATATTCGATAAATGTTGTGAATATTACAATTTACCAAGAAATAATATAACCAAAGATGATAAAACTGTTACGGAGACGAAACAAGATAGAACAGATACTCTGATTAAAAGTGGTTTAAAATTCTATACTAAATGGTTTCCTTATAATACAAACAACGCAATGGATTCAAAAAAAATAATAGAACTAGAACCAACGGGAAAATGCATAGGTGAATTATTTAAGAATAGAACAGTTATAGAATTTCCAACAATATTTATAGCATTAAATCCAACAGATATTCCAAATGGATATGAAATTATCAAAGAAGATATACCTGTTGTAGAAAACCCAGATAGCACTACTGATTCTAATAATGCAGTTGTTGCTAATAGCAAAATACCGACTATCATCAATAAAGATGAAGACGTTAAGATTGACAGTGGGAATGAAAGTAATAATGATGCACCAGAAGAAGCCTCTTCTAAAAAGAAAACTGAAATTGTCACTGCAGCTGTCATAGAAGAAGATGACAGTGATAGTGATGATTATGACCCAGGTGTTACACTGGATTTCCTATAAACATTGAGAAGGAATGGCGACACTTTACTTTACCGTTTGTGTTGTAATTTTCGCTTACTCTCTCTATCTCATCAGAACACATTTAAACAAAAGTAAGTATTCAATAGCATTTTATATAGCATATAGTTATCAATAACTGCAGTATCAACCTGCATTCATACTCCTAATACTAGCTTTCACCACTGACATATATCCATATATCTATCAATTATGACATTTTATCGATTATAAAAGGCTTTATTGATTTTTCTATCAATTTCGGTGATGAAAAAACAATTTGATAAAATTGCAGCTACGAAGGAAAGGTAGATAAAGTTAATGTTTTATAGTTTCAAGCAGAAGTAATAGAGTCAAACTTGATAACATCAGTAATCAACAACGATATTCTAACAGAGAGCAGTATTTTTGTGCTGCACGTAGGATTTTAAAAAGTTGCGTTTTGTGATACAACAATAAGCACTCATTACTTTAGATTTATAGTGCAAGTCTACTCTTTGATTTTATTTGTTTGACAATGTTTGATCAATTAGCTATATTTACACCTCAAGGGGAAGTTCTTTATGAATTTAATCCATTTGGAAAGAAGTTTGCTGAAACTCAAGTTAACTCTTTTATTACACAACTAATTAATTCCCCTGTATCGAAAAAGGATGATATTAACAACAAATTTACTATTTTAAATGTTACTTCAACAGCAAAGACAGCACGTAATTTCACAGCTATGTTTCATATCTCAAAACAACCAGAATTATATTACGTAGTTACATATTCAGAACAAACACTAGAATTAAACAATGAAGCTGAAGAAACATTGAAATTAGCATTATCCCTATGGGACTCATTAGACTTAAATAAATTGATTTTAGAATCGATCAAAGATAGCAATGCGAAGAATGAACATAATTTTATTGATATAGTAAATGAATTGGGTGAAGATTTGAAAAAATTTGATAACTATTTAATTGCTAAATATGAAGACTCTATTAGAGTACAGCATACCACAACCACACCAGATAATAAGATACAGCAAAAGAACTTTAACAATAAGGAACAAAATAAACAAAAGAAAAATGTAGCCAGTAACGGTGGTGGCAGAAAATGGGGAAGAGGTGGTAATATGGAAGATACTAAAAATATTGATGAATCAACTCTAGATTTTTCAGAAAATAATGGAACAGCTCATAATGACGTTTTATTAACTGAATCAGCTATAAATCAAGATTCATTTGGTGAAAGAACAGCAAAAGGGGACTTTTTGATTAAGGAAATTGATGATCTATTATCCTCCCAAAAGGCCACTTCAAACGATTCACATGCCAATAAAAATGGTGTTGTCGATTCAGCATTTGGATTCTTGCAAAAGCATTTGATTGGTAATAAGACTATCACAGATGCTGATTTAGCTGTTATCCTAGATAAAATGAAGCAAAAATTAATTTCAAAGAATGTAGCTCCAGAAGCTGCTGAGTTTTTATCTCAGCAAGTATCCAGAGATTTAATCGGTTCTAAAACGGCCAGTTGGACAAGTGTAGAAAATACAGCCCGTGAATCATTAACTAAAGCATTAACTCAAATATTAACACCAGGTGTATCAGTCGATCTATTGCATGAAATTCAAAAAAAGACTAGTCAACCGGGTCAAGATGGTAAAAAACAACCATATGTTTTCTCTGTTGTCGGTGTTAATGGTGTCGGTAAATCAACCAATTTATCTAAATTAGCTTTTTGGTTATTACAAAATAATCTTAAAGTATTAATTGTTGCTTGTGATACTTTCAGATCAGGTGCTGTTGAACAACTAAGAGTTCATGTTGAAAATTTAGCTCAATTAACAGATGAATCACATGTCCGTGGTTCCAAAAACAAAAGAGGTAAAAGTGGTAATGATTACGTTGAATTATTTGAAGCTGGGTATGGTGGTTCTGATTTAGTTACAAAAATTGCTAAACAAGCCATTAAATATGCAAGTGATAAAGATTTCGACATTGTTTTAATGGATACAGCAGGTAGAAGACATAATGATCCTACATTAATGTCTCCATTAAAATCATTTGCTGAACAAGCTAATCCAGATAAAATTATTATGGTTGGTGAAGCTTTAGTTGGTACTGATTCTGTTCAACAAGCCAAGAATTTCAATGATGCCTTTGGTAAAGTAAGAAATCTAGATTTCTTCTTGGTGTCTAAATGTGACACTGTTGGTGAAATGTTGGGTACGATGGTCAATATGGTATATGCAACAGGTATACCTATTTTATTTGTAGGTGTTGGACAGACATACACCGATTTAAGGTCGTTAAGTGTCACTTGGGCTGTAAACACATTAATGTCATAGTTGCGATATAATCTAAACATATTAAATATTTGTTTTGGTAATCGCATATAATAGTCCTATAATATAATGAATATATATTGCATCAGTAATGTTAATTTATACATTAAACTGTAATTTATATATTAAACTGTAATCTATATAATACACAAAGAATTAATGATAAATCTTCTTATTCATTTTCATCTTTAATAACAGGTTTTTTCTCTTCCTCCTTCAAAGGAGTTGTTGTTGTCCGTACATCTATAATTTTGAAATCCTTTGAAAAATTAATATGTTCGGTGACAGGCACCACTGTTTCGACTTTAATGTCAGGCATATTTGGTTCGGGGCCATCTTGGATTGTATCAACGAAATCTTCTTCATTATGACCTAAAATGCAATGAAGTAATACTAATGTCCCTGGTTTCGATAACACAAGCGAATTTTCTTTACAATAACTTGCAGCAATACAATTAGGACAGCCATTTTCACAAGGGCATTCCTCTACTCTTTGTAAAGTACCTTCTAATATTTCATCGATATGTTCAAAAGCTTTTATTGATAAACCAGAACCATAAGTTCCACCCCTCGAGTCGTAAAATACTAATCTGGCGGGACGTTTTCTTTCAGTTTGACGTTCTGCAAATTCCTTTTCAGGTGCTTTACATTCAGTTGAAATTTCATCCACACCTGCTACAATAAATCTTGGTAAAAAACCCATAATAGCATGAGCAGCACCATGAATGGCACCAGCTAAATTTAAGTTTTTCTGTTTGCATATATTAATTGCATTTGCCTTTAAATCAATCCAAAAACCTTTTGATTTTATATGAATAGGAGGATTATGTGTCTCTATGGCATCCATTATTCTTTTATATTTATCAATTTTGAAAAAACCAAAAACAATTATTGTAATTAAGATTTTTCCAAAATATACTGGAGTGTCACTATTTTCTAATGATCTAACTAATTCAGTTTCTTGTGGATCAACATCTGTAAAATCTCTTTGACTTGTTAACCAATCTACATCAACCCTTACTACAGTAGCGTATTTTTCATCTGGATTAAACTCTTTTACTAAATATGGGTAACCTTGATGAATGAAAATACCACCATCATATAAAGTAAAACTGGTTCTTGATGCTTCAATTTCTTCTATAACAAGATTTCTGCCATTTGTGATATCAATAACTGCATAATAATCTTCTTCTACACCTCTTAATGAAACTAATTTTGATGGCCATGGTAAGAATCTATTATGAGTATGATATCCATCATTATTATGTTGTAATCTTTCATGACAAATTTTTGTTAAATGTTTTTCATCAAAATATAATTTATCACGTTCAATATTTATTGGTAATTCAAAAGCGGCACATTGAATATGACCTTCTAAAATCAAAAAATTATCAAAATCTAAAACTAAATCTTGATATGAGTCTGAATTTTCATCTTCTAATAAGACTTCAGAATGTGCGACATAATGTTGATCTACAGGAGAATCAGATGCTACAACAATTGTTAAAGAATCTTTACTTCTTCTACCAGCTCTACCACTTTGTTGATGAAAATTTGCTAATGACATTGGAAATCCACACATTAAAACACAATCTAAATTACCAATATCAATACCTAATTCTAATGCATTTGTTGATATAACAGCTTTTAAATTTCCATGAAACATTTCTCTTTCAATTTTTCTTCTATCATTTGCAGAATAACCACCTCTATATGACATAACATCATTAATCAAATCTAATCTATTAATTTCTTTAAAAATATTCCTAACTTCTTTCATTAATAATTCACAAACTCTACGTACATAACAAAATGCAATAGTTCTTACATTATTTAAAATTAATTGAACTAAAATTTTTGCAGATTCTCTAATAAAATTTTCTCTTTTCCTTTCATGTTGTGATAAAATTGGTGGATTCCAAATAATAAGATGTTTTAAACCTGCAGGAGAACCATCATTTTTAATTAATTTTATATTTGAAATACCAAACATTTTTTCCATATGTTGTACAGGATTTTTTAAAGTTGCAGAACATGAAATAAATTGAATTGAATTATTTTCATAATATTCTTTACATAATCTTTTTAATCTTCTTATTACTAATGAAACATGAGAACCAAATAAATTTTTATAAATATGTAATTCATCAATAATAATTAATTTTAAATTATATAAAAAAAATCTCCACATTGGATGATTTGGTAAAATACTTGTATGAATCATATCAGGATTTGTAAAAATAACTCTTGAATTTTTTCTAATAAAATTTCTATCATTTGAATCAGTATCACCATCATAAGTATCTACAATAATATTTGATAAACTTGGTATATTTGATAATAAATTTTGGAAAGATCTTTTTTGATCTTGTGCTAATGCCTTTGTTGGGAAAATAAATAAAAAAGTTGAATTTTCAATTTTTAATAATTTATCAATTGTTGATAATTGATAAATTAATGATTTACCTGAAGAAGTTGAAGTTGTAATAATAACATTTTCATTATTATTAATTGAATTTATTGCATCAGATTGATGTGTATAAAAATTTTTAATTGGTAAAAAATTAATTATTTCATTTGATAAATTAAAATTTAAATTATTAAATTTTGAATATCTTTCATTAATTTTATATTCCTTTTTAATTTGTGAATTATAAAAATCAGTTTTTTTCAAATGTTTAATAATTTTTACAATATTATCATCATCAGGTTCATTTTCATTTTCATTTTCATTTTCTGTGTCATTGTTTTTGATATTACTATTTTTTAACATTGATTCAATTGGATCATCATAATCATTTAATTTTGGTAAAAAGATTTTTGATAATTTTTTTAATTCAATTATTGGTGATGATATATTTTCATTTTCATTAAAATTTAATAAAAATTGATTTAAACTATTATTAAAATTATTTAATCTTTTATTAATCATTTTTTTCATTTCATCAATTGTAATTATTGGTAATTTAACATTTTGGTTATTATTATTTTCCCATTTTAATTTCATATTACCATCAGTAAATTGAAATAATAAAATTTGTGTACTATTATTATTTGAATTTAAATCATATTGATTATTAATATCTCTTAATTCAAAAATATCATTATCTTTTTGTTTAAATGCACTACCTTTGTTAGTATTATTATTATTATTATTAAATTCTTTAAATTCTGATATAATTGAATTTTCATCAATATAATTAAATTCACAATCATTTTGTAATAAATATTTTATCATTGCAAAATCATATTCATCGATATTAATATTTAATGATGATTCAATTGGTTTTTTAAAATTAATAAAACTTGGTATTATATTTTTTTTACAAACGAAAAATGTGTATAATGTATTTAATTTAATAAATATTTTTTCTAATCTTTTAATATCTTTATCATTGTGATAATCCTGTTGTAATTGTAATTGTAATTTTATTTTTTTCTTATTTTCCTGTGTATCATCATGATCATCCCCCTCTATTATATTCCCCATAATATATATACAAATATGAAAACATACGGTATTATCTTACCTTATTACTATTATCCTGTATGCAACTACTATGATATATTGTGTACTTCCCCCAAACAGAAACAGAACCTGATATTTATTCTCGTTCTCATTCTCATTCTTATCCTTATATATTTATCTAATAAGGATTTTCTCTCAATTTGCCACAAAAACTAAAATCATTATTTTAGAAAAACAGCCGCTAACAGGGTAACACCAGTCTCCCCTCATCACCATGTACGCACTCCGTACAGCATGATCCCCACCCTTTTTTTTTTTTATTTATTTTTTCCAAAATGCCAATTAACCCCAACCAAACCCAAACTCAAACCCGCCTCCGTTGCGATGCGATGCCTTCCTTCCATAACTACGATATACAGTGTAATACAATATAATACAATATACAATATACAATAGACGCTACGCTAATGGTGGTTGAGATAGTAGTACACTGCAATATCCCTTCTCACGAGGAGCAAAATGTGTTTTTTTTTCACATTTTGCAAAAACAAAACTTTCACAAACAGACAGACAAATAATTAACGATGAACAACTGTATGGTATGGTATGTATGTTTGTATATATGTAGGTTTGTATGTAGAAAATATCGTATCGTTTTGTAATGTATTGTAATGAGACGGAATTAAATATATTGTTTATATATATAAGGTGTGTATTTTTATACGTATATTGTATTTGTATTTGTATATTGTATATTGTATATTGTATTTGTATATACGTTTGTATTTGTATTTACTTTTGTATTTACTTTTGTATTTACATTTGTATCAAGAAGAATACAATATATTATTTGGTTTACGGCAATATGATGGGTGCTAGTGATATGGAAGATGTTACTTTACCAAGAGCTACCGTACAAAAAATTATTTCGGAAATATTGGATCCAGAATATACTTTTAGTAAAGAGGCAAGAGATATGATTATTAAATCAGGTATTGAATTTATAATGATACTTTCTTCAATGGCTTCAGAAATGGCAGAACAGGAATCAAAAAAAACTATTGCTCCTGAACACGTTATTAAAGCTTTAGAAGAATTAGAATATTATGAATTTATACCATCATTAAATAAAATTTTAATAGAATTTAAAGGTTCAATGAAAATTAAAGAGAAAAAAGATTCAAAATTTAAAAAATCTGGCCTTTCTGAAGAAGAATTACTACGACAACAAGAAGAATTGTTTAGACAATCAAGATCAAAATTACATCAAAAATAATTTACATTAATACTGTAAAACAGGAAAGGGATATGTATACATGTACACTTATATAATACATAATAATAATAATAACAATACATATAATAAGGTCAATTATATTTTATCATATCATATTTACGTTGGGAATGATTTTTTCTTAATAGTGTGTTTTTAGAAAAGTCTATATATATATATATATATATATATATATATAGGTCAGAAGTACAACCTAGTAATAGAGATGAGTTGAAAACTCAATTCAATCTCCTTCAAACATCACATATATCGCACGGATCATGTTGTATGATTTTATACTATACCATATACCACTACTCATATCATTACAACCATCATATATTCATCCAGATGAACAATTTCAAAGTTTAGAAATTTTATCATACAAATTTAATAATATTAATAATAATTCATTGAATATACCATGGGAATTTACTAATGAATTCATGGCAAGAAGTTATTTACCATTATATATATATTATGGTCCAATATATTACACATTAATTGAACTATTGAAAATCAATAATCCAATTATTTTACTGGGATCTCTTAGATTATTTAATATCATCATTTATCTGTTGGTATGTCATATAACAGTATCAAATTATAATCCAAAATTTAAATGGTGGTTATTAACATCATATGTAACATCTACTTTCCAATCACACACATTTTCAAATTCAATTGAAACAATTATTTTATTGATTGTTTTATCATCATTTAACAAGTTATTATCATCATCACACAACAAAAGAAATAATGCATGTTGGTACTCCATTATAACAGGTTGTTTCATCTCAATTGGTATATTTAATAGGATTACATTCCCATGTTTCATATTACTACCATGCATTTATATTTTGCTAAAATACTATATTTATCATATTAAACAACTGTTATTGTTATTATGTGCATTTTCATTAACAACAGTATTCGCAATTGTATTCGATACTTACATATATCAATCTTCAGATTGGGTGATCACACCATTGAATAATTTGTTATACAATCTAGATGAAAATAATTTAGCAGTTCATGGATTACATGCAAGATATACACATTTATTGATTAATCTACCACAAATAATTGGTCCATTAGTAATTGTTATCCTAATCAATAAACCAAGAATCAATATCTTCTCTTTAGCAATAATTTCAGGTATATTTTTATTGTCTCTTTTCAAACATCAAGAATTAAGATTTTTAATACCATTGTATCCCTTAATCATTGTCTACATTCTAAATTTACGTTGCATCTCATTGTTAGATAATAAGATTTTTATATGGAGTTGGATTCTATTTAATGGAGTTATGACGCTTTTACTGGGTGTTTCACATCAAAGCGGTGTAATAAATGTCATTGATTATTTTAATCACAACAGTTATCTTGACACAGACTCAAATATCCATATTTGGTGGAAAACGTACTCTCCTCCTACTTGGATGTATGATCAATCTTCAACAAAGATTCCCCTGGTTATATCAACAGAAGATACAGAAATTGATTTCTATCAAATTAATAACCATATAATAGATTTAAAAGGTTGTGATGTACAACTTTTAAATAGTACAATTGGATCATTTTTGGAGCATGCCACTTCTCTACAAATAATTATACCTAACTCTGTTAAAAACAAAATCTTTACATTAGATGAGAATAATGGAAAGGATATTTTTAATATTGAAGAGTTATATCATAGTTGGAATCATTTGGATATGGATCACTTTGATACAGATGATTGGAATACTTTTATACCAGGAATATATATATATAACATATCCAAGATAGATATAATCTAAATAAATATGCATTGCATTATATAAACATTAAATACATTCAAGTTTATTCAATGAGGATAACGCTGGTAATGAAATTTAGTGAATAAATAATTTATTTTACGCGTAGCGTGTTTATACTGACATCGAAAATAGGATCCATGTTAGGATGTATATAATTAAGTATAGCTAAAATATTGTATATGATTTTGTTAATAATTTTACAAAATAATATATCACTGAGATGGATATGTGTGGCATGAAGAAAACATTCACATTGAAGGAATTATTGAATGGTAATTCAAAACAAGCTACTGCCATCGCAGCGATTCCTGATGAGGTGGAAGATGAAAATAGTAACATCACATCTATTGAAACAATCGATATATCGTTAGAGCAATCTTCCCCATTGATTAAATCTAGTAAGATCAGCCCTATTTCTTTAAGTAGTACAGATAAGAAATCTGTACAGAGTTTTTTAATGACTAAAAAGAGTACAGCTACTACTAAAGCTCCAAATGATGAAGAAGATCATCCCATATTAATAAATTCGGATCAAGAAGATGATGATGATATCATAATGCACAGTACTAATGACAATTCAATAGACTTTTCCAATCCAAAAAGTTCGATAGATCCTTTGCATTTTAAAACTACCAAACTAAAGGATTTATTTGGTAAACCAACACAATTAAATAATCAAAACAATAACATCGGTAAGACTTCTAAGCGTAAAACAGCAACTGATGGTGCAGTAACACAAGAGACTGCACAACATTTATTGATGAGGAATGAGAAATTGGTTAGACTTCATCCAGTATCCAAATTAAAGGAATTAAAAACACCTTGGCCGTCGAAGCAATTGGTAGAACCACTTGAAGAAGAATCACAATTATTGAAAAATAAAGATATCATATTACCATTAAAAGAGATAACGATCAAGAAACGTACTGAACCAATAACCTTTCATAAGGAAGAATATTCATTCCTAAATTCTAAAAATTTTGAGGATAATATGAATACAATACCAGAAGAAGATAACCATTGTGAGACCGTAAATGTATTTAAAACACCAGCATTAAAGATAAAGGCTCATGGTAAATCACAGTTACTTTGGACAGAATTATTTAAACCAAAGACCATTAATGGAGTATTGTTGGAAAATGAATTGAAACATTCAATGAACAAATGGATTGTTGAAGCATTTGAAAAATTGAAAAAGAATACCACAAGAAATAAACTTCTGAAAGTACGAAAGAATGAAAACGAAGATTTGGATAACTTTATTGTATATGATGACCTCATGGAGGATGATGAGATGGCATCGAATGAACCTGAAGAATTCATACCCTTGACAATTTTACACGGTGAAGCTGTTGGTAAAAACACCCTAATACAAGTAATCATGGATTCATTAGATGGGCACATTTATGAACTCAATACATCCAATAATAGAAGTAAGAAGGATATTTTAGAAGTATTATTAGAATTTTCTACAACACATCATGTAAAAGCAAAAGGGTCTAAGGGATTGATTGTATTAGATGACATCGATGTTTTATTTAGAGAACACGACAAAATGTTTTGGCTTTCTTTGGAAAGAATTTTACAGACAGCTAGAAGACCTATTGTATTAATATGTCGAGATATTAATTTTATTCCTGAACAGTTAATCAATATTACAAAAGAACAAAATAGTTGCTTCCATGCAAAGAGGGTATCGAAGCGTACTGTCAGCATGTATTTAGAAAAATATATGGAAAATAAAGGCATCATAGTTAATACTTCTGTATTGGATATTCTTATAAAGAAAAATAAAAATGATTTAAGAAAATGTTTAATGGATTTACAGCTATTAACAATATCACCTGGGACATTTAATATACCAAGCGTTTCACTACCGGAAAATTTGCACACTTCAGTAAGTTTACAATATATGGAGTCAGCGGCGGATCTAAATTCAATTACTGATTTAATAGATAACACATGTAGTTCCAAGTCAACTATAAAGGAAGCCCTTGATCAAACACTAATGACATCAGACGTAATTGATTATCATAAAAATTTGACTGATGATCAGCAAAAATTGAAGGACGACTATATGGTTGATTACAGAATGCATCTCGCAGATGACATAAAATCTAATCTAAAACCATATGAGCTAAACGTTGCGAAATATTTAGAATTACAACTTTCCAAACAATATATTAGGCCGTATTTTAGCATGAACTATGATAGTAAATTTAGAAAGATTATAACTGCATCTAGTGCTTATTTAAGTACTAAAATTCAGAATAGAAGATCAAATGGAGATAACATACCCGTAAGAAGAACTAGAAATTCTTCAAGTAAAATTCGAGAAATATTATCTGGATTTACTGCTGATAATACTATAAATAGCGAAGATATTGAATTTCATTTTGCATTAACCAATAAAAAAGATATGAAGTCACAAATTAACCCCTTTATTCATAAAATAGCTAAAAAGGAAGCATCGATCAAAGAACGTAATAGATTGATATATGTAACGGCTATAGATGGTATTCCTGAGGATAAACACACAGATATGGTTAGAAAACTGTCTGATGAAGGGATGTTCGGTTCTATATGGTTTCAGGGAGATCCTAACGTCGTTTTAAGTACTTGGGATGCCGGAAAGTCTTTTATAGATGTATAATTTAATGGGTGTTTATTATAATGCATTTCAAAATTAGCATAAACAAAAAAGTTATTATTTAATAGATAGTATATATGTGTATGCTAATATTTTATTCGATCATGAGCAAGATCTATATATAAATTTTAACTAGCTTTTAAAATGGGTAGAATTTTTTTTGTATTGATTGAGTCCGGATTATGGTGGTATAAAATAATAATATATGTATTAACA